>SCDS01000045.1:0-90792 GCA_004149465.1 Drosophila nigromelanica
AATACTCATTAAGTGCTGAGAGTTTGTGTGTATGTGTTAAATGCTGGGTTCAGGGTATCTCCTAGCCGGGAGGTCCCGACTAGAGCAATCTTACTTGTTAAATTTGCAACACTAATAGAAAATATTTATAAACACACAGAAACTGGTGCTGAAAATTGATTAAAATTAATAAAGTGTCTGAAATTTGTTGGGTTGATTAAAACAAAGCATTATAGAATTTTGTTTAGCATGACCCAAAGTATGTTTAATTTTATTTTATATATTGTTGTAGCTTTTATTAACTTTGTTACGAAATTGATTAGCGCAGTAAAGGATATATTGAGATGAGTTAATATGGCCATATCCGTCTGTGTCTAAATTAGTCTTCTCATTTCCAGGCAATCGTCATAAAACTATGGGTAGATCCGTATTTATGTGGCAGGAAGTACATATACCAGAATCGGGACACAATTATTGGTAAATAGAGTATATTTTTAATAGTATCTTAAGCAAAGTTTGTAGTTTTATTTTGGCTTATAATATCTCAACTAAAAACCAGACGATAGTTATAACTAAAAGATATTGTTCATAAGGCAACGACGCCTTGAAAAACAATAAAATATATCATTAACAAAAAAAAAAATATATATATATATATATATAATATCTCATCAACACCGGACTATATAGTTCTATATATTGGTAGAAAAAGTTGACTATCAACACTTTGAAGATATATGTATATACTTTATTGTGCTCGATTGGTAAAGCTTCTTTTACCTAATGGGTTAAAGGTTTAATTAGAGGGCAATTAGTTAAATAAATCAGAGCATTAAAATCGGCCAAACACTGCCTAATAACATACTTTAGAGCTCCGCTGAGCATCGGCAAGAACATCTACAACAATTAAAGTGCTTGACTCTCGAGTTCGGGTTGTTGTGTTGCTGTGTAATTACATGACAGCAGCGATAGCAGAAATAGCAACAACAGCAACAGCAACATCCACAGCAACAGCAACAGCAACATCCACAGCAAGAGCAACAACATTACGAATTACGATAATAATTTCCATTTCTAATTTCCTCGCCATGCCAAAGGACGCTGCTGTTGCCAGCTATTGGGAACTGCTGCCGCCTGCACCGCCTACTTTTCTATGCTTCCGGTAACAACAGCAATAAGCAAAAAACAACAACAACAACAACAACAGCAATAGCAGCAACAGCCAAGAACGCTTCAGACGTTGGCATAATTCCAGAATTGCACAAATCTAACAAAATGCAAATGCAATCATTGATTTTTTAGCTTTTCAACGAAATATGAGTCGTGTATGTTTGTTGCTGCAGGACATTGCCCCAATTGTCCCTTTCATACGAACTGTAACAGGACCTATAACCATGCCAGCCCAACTATTCAAGGACTTTTGCTTGGGCATTGCGAGCGTTGTGAAGTTATTTATGTCACCAACTTTAAATGCGATAACATTCTTGAAACTATGAAATTGTTTTAATTATTAATAGTTTTCTTGAAAAATAAAGTTTAGCTTAAATGTTTGTCAAGTAAAAATCAATTCTGTGTTAAATATTCAAATGTAAGCTAATAAAAACTAATAAAAAATTAAAAATAAAAGAATAGTTACCACAAAAAAAAAGTTGCTTCATAAAATCTGACAATATAAACTCACTTGTGAAACAAAGAAACTAAAAACAACACCAAACTTGATAATCTTTTATTGCAAAAACTAACTGTGTTTGCGTGGCTTCAGCTTTCATTTGAATCAACTTTCAGCAAGCATCAATTTCATCAACTTGAACGCAGGGTATCTGATAGTTTGTATTCAGTTTATTGCTTGTTAGTTTTGCTTGATCTCCACTCTCGCTTTGACAATTTCAAGTTGGATTTATGTGTGTTTTTTTTTTTGGGAGCAGTCGGCTAAACTGTGCACTCCAAATGAGGTGTGCGTTGGATTTCTGGTTGCTCGGTTTCAATTCAAGTTGGCTTTGCGATGAAAGTTAACTGTGCCGAAGGGTAACAAAGTTCTTTTTATGCTGCCTCTTGTGGCTGCACATCATTTCGGCACGCCCATACGCCCACATTGCTGCTGCTGCTGCCGCTGCTGTTCGCTATTGTTGTTGTTATTTTTGTAATTTGATAATGCATTTGATTAAGGAAATGAAATTTTTATTAAGGCTGTTTGCTTATTCGCTCGCTGGCAACCCGCGTCGCTTTTATGTTTACCTTGCACGGGTATGAGCGTGTATGTTGTGTGTGCCGGTGTGTGCCGGTGTGTGTGTGTGTGTGTCGGTGTGTCGGTGTGTGTATTGCCATTTTGTTGCCTGTTCCGTTTTGTTTGCCATATTCCACACTTTTCTCTCGCTCGATGCCAGCTTCCCCCAAGCTCTGCATTTTTGTTTTCGCATAATTTCTTTGAGTGCGGTTGGATCTCTGCGATTTTACGATGCGACCGCCCCCTCCCCTCCCCTCCCTATCACCCTCCCTTCCACCCTCCTCCGACCTACAAAAGGTGGGTAAACCTGAATTCCCTGGATATGGGTTTTGGTTAGCGGGCAACTGTTAGAGCTGCCTGATATTGTGTGTACGTAACCGTTACTTGATTTTGCCCCGTTTTACTATTGTGTTCTTTTTTTGTTTCTGTTTTTTTTTTGTTGTTGCTGTTTTACTACACGCTCGTAGCGCTCGCAAACAACTGCTGTTTTCACAAGCGCAGTGGGTTTTTGTTTATTTTCTTCTGATAAAATTTGCATTTGCAATAAGTAAATAAATAATTTCATTTTTCTCACAGCTGAGGTGAGCTTTAAAATTACATTGGGTAACCTTGGAAGCCGAGCAAAAATTAATGCCAAAAAAAAAAAAAAAACAAACAACCTTATTAAAATACAAAAATACATTTTTCTATCTTATATGGCTACTTACAGGATTAACTTAAATCACATTAAAACATTTAATTTGCATCCTTAATTTAAACATGGCTTATTTTGCCCTCGACGGAATTAATCCAATTTCCAATTGTTTGTCGACTTGTCAACGCGCCTACGGAATAACCGAGTTTATTTTCAACACCATGCAGAAGCCAGAAAACAACAACTGTAAACCCGAACCCTTCGTGCACTAACTAAGTGCGCTCCTCATTCAACTCCAAAACAAACTTTTGCCATTGTTATTACATTTTTTTTGAAGGGTTGTCGGTCATTGACTTTCTCTCAACTTTCTGCTTGACATCTAACGAGCAAAACAAGCAACATCAAATCATAAAAAAGCGAGGAAAACAAAACAAAAGCAAAAAACAAAACTGTAATAACAGCGGCGAACGTAATTTTAACATGTTAAGTGTTAGAATGAAGCCTACTTTGAGCTTAGAACCGACGCGCAGCTCATACAAGCTCTGCCTCAGCCTCAGCTCAGCCTCTGCCGCCGCCGGCGCATGCTGCTATTTCTGTGGTTGTAGCCGTTGTTGTTGTTGTTGTTGTTGTTGCTAGTGTTCTTAGTGCTTGCATTGTTTTTGTTGCGTTGGCGTTGCTGTTGTGCCAGCCTCAGACATTGTCCCCGGACAACAAAAGCCGTGTTGATGTTGTGCTTGCCAAGCGAGACCCAGACCCAGAGCCCACAACACAAAACCCAACCTCGCACTCCTTGCGGCTGCAGCGCTTTAAGCATCAAGGCATTTTCGCATTTCAACAGCAATCTGTTAAAGCAACTGTTGTGCTAAGGCAGCCAATTCAATCAATAGCCTCGTCTGCAAATAATTCGCTGCCATCTGCTTGTGTAGCTAAAGATCAAGTGCGAAATTGGCTGGCAATGAAGCAATTTGTATGCTGTTAAACTGAGTTACACGCCTAATAAAAAGATTGTTTTTTTTTTGTTTCTTAATAGTAAATAGACCTGTTACGCTTTTTTTTCGAAATCCCTAAAAATAATCTAGCTTGTTTCATATAATTTCGTTACATGGGCTTGTGGGCGCTTCGAACTTGTTGCATCAGAGCTGAAGCACGTGCGCGTTTTATAACTGGGACACAGACAAAAACAAAATAAGTAAAAAGCTCTAGCCGTTACCCTGAATCCTTCATTAAAACACGCGAGTGTTGTGCGCATCGGTGTGTGTGTGTATGTGCACATGCATACAAAAATTACCTGCGCTTGCTGCCAACTATTTTGTCTAATTTGTCGATATATTCAAATATTCATGTGAACCAAATAGCTTTCACATTGAACGAAACGAAAACGTTTATGAAGATTCTTATCGATTTTAGAAAAGCGGAGTGGCTTATCGATCATTTGAAATAAAGTTGATCTGCGCCTTAAAGCTTGAAGTGTGTAGTCGGACAGACAAACGCACGGACGGATAGACAGACGAAAGGGCTAGATCGACTCGGCTATTAATGCTGTCTAGGAATATACAACATGTATGGGTTCGAAGATTGTTTGTTCTGTCTATTACATATATTTGAACCAAATCATTATACCGTTTTTATCAATGATCAATGGGCTCAGGGAAGTGATGTTAATTCGACATGATTTTTGTAATCCGATATAATTAGAAAATCGTGTTGATAAATTTATCGCGATAAATTTGAAAGCACCGCTGCTATTAACATCGATACATCGATGTTAGCGTTCTTTTTGACGTCTTCAGCTTTAGGCCTATTTATAAAAATCGATCGATATACACCGAAATATTGTAAAAAAGATTATCGAGTTACAAATAAAAAAAGTCACTAGTTGAGGGTATAACAAATAAAAGTAATTGAAGTCGAATCGACTGCGCATTACTCCGTTCACAAGGTGATAGCTGAAATCAGGTCAAATATGCTTGCAAGGGTTTACACGACTATATAATAATATCAATTAATCACACTTGTCAATCGCCAAATAATTCTTCATATTATGAATATAGTATAAACCATATTTCTGTGGCTCGGAATAATTAACAGAAATGTAATATTTCCCCATATGCAAATACTGGGCAACATTATCTTATACATCGAACCAGTTTAAGCTTGTGCTAGTCCTCGCAACGGCTGTTAAGGTCCTTTTCGAGCAGTTGCTGTTTGTTTATGTCCCCTGCAACATGTGCTAACAGCGCACTGTTCTCTCAAACATGTTATCCACGCTCTCTCAAGCCTGTTGTGCTGCACTCTCTCAAGCATGTGTTATCCGCTCTCTCTCAAACATGTGCTATCCGCACGCTCTCAAACACAGTGTTTGTATGTCAAAAGTCATGTTGAAATCCTTGAATTTGTCGGCATTCCACGCGTCACCAAAAATTTACCGACGGTAGAACGTGAAAATTTGGAAAATATCTAACAGCAAGGTGCTTGGAGACGCCCCATAAGTTCAGTTGGCAGACCTACCGCAAATTCATTCATTTGGAGTAGACAATAGGCCGCAATTATAAACGCGCTCCCAGGTCGCTGCATGTGTGTGTGTGTTTGTGTAAGTGTGTCTCTGTTTGTGTGCGTGAAGTGTTTGTGTTGTTGTGCTCTGCAATCAGAGCCAGATTAAAATTGTCTGGTTTTATTTGCGGGCGGGGTGACGTGGGGAGTGTGTGTGTGACTTTGGGATTATTGTTGTGTGGTTGGCACTAGCCTGGACAACGGAAACCGGAAGTGGCGCTGCATGCAGCGGATATTGCAAATTATTAACCCTTTGCCACAATTTCGTTTGCATTGGTATCTGCAATTTTGCTGCAGCCCTAGCTATACCGGATGTCTATGGCGCAGCCCTCGCAAATCTTTCTGCCCCAGCAGCTGCACAGCGAGTATCCTTTGTGGTTGCCAGCTCCTCGCCACCTGGCCAACCGTTCTGAATGTGAATGTGTTGCGCGCAGTAAAACGATTTATAAACGATTCGCCAAACTTCACTGTAGAACGACCTTTGGGCTTTGCGGCTATCCCAGTTCCCAGTTCCCATCACCAGTCCGCAAAAGTTTTGTGGCCGAGTGTTAAGTGAATTTTTCTGTTGTTGTTGTCAGCTTTTTAAGGTCAAATATTTGCTAATGAGTTTTGTTCGCTATTTCCATTTGACAGCGTCAAATTTGGTAGCCCTTTTTGAAAGTGAAAAATATATATATGCAAATATTTATACATTCGTATTCCATATTAGGGCATTTTCTATTGGATATAATGTAAGTTTGATGTCTTTTTTTTACATCAACTTTGGAGCATTGTTTGCGTGAGAACACATTAGAAACATGATAAGATAGGAACCACATTAAAATGGCACACA
This sequence comes from Drosophila nigromelanica, assembly GCA_004149465.1. NCBI lineage: Eukaryota > Metazoa > Arthropoda > Insecta > Diptera > Drosophilidae > Drosophila > Drosophila nigromelanica. The sequence goes on from SCDS01000045.1 coordinate 6,220, forward strand.
AAAAAGGGTAGATGTGTATTTATAAAGGATTACAAATACCACTTAGCAATTAAAAGTTAGAATAAAATATGTGCACAAAAAACTGTTTTATAGTTTTTAATGAAAATATATAGTTTGTTTAGTTTAAAAGTTGCTGACCATGAGGGAATTTTCTACACATAAGATATGTTGCTTATATTAATAAATATTACATAAGATAAAGCCAAAAAAGGCTTTAAAACTAAATTGGTTGTTTTTAAGAACAATTTCAGAAGAGCACTTAAGCTAATTTTGAATGGGATGTACATATTCTAGATTGATGCTTTGTTTAAATTTAGTATTTTATCGTTTTTTTTTTATAGCTTTTAAATTATAATGTTACAATATCCACTGCATTTGTAATGTAATAAAACCACATGTACATATGTGCAAAAATCAAATGCTTGTCGCTAATTATTTTGTATGTGATTAAAAAGTATTATTTGTATTTTATTTTTATTGAAAATATGCAAATTTGTTACATGAGCCGTCAAAACAAGAAAATCTAATTAGCCTCCGTACAAGCCATAAAAAATGACCGAACGAGTAGTAATAATAAAAAATGAAATTGAAATAATTATATAATGATAATCAGGCCGGCAACAGTAAAATGCAAAGTGATTTAAATTAATTATGCTATACATGCTATTAAATGTGTATAAATGAAATCTGTGCTGTGTAAATATATATATAACTATATATATGTATATGTGCAAACCAACATGCATATATATATATATATATACATATATATATAATTTCTGTTTACCGTTGATGGGTATTAATAGCCACAAGCCGCGGGTCAAGCCACTAGCAGAACCACAAACAGACCAGAAGACGAAAGCCAAATGGTTTCCCCAACACGCAGCTCCCACTCAACGTCCCCTCGCCCCCTCGCATCCTCCAACAAGCGACCAAAAATGTGAGCTTGTGGCAACGTGGTGGACTTCGTGGCGTATGGACAATGCAAATTGAATTCCAATGACGAGATATCATTGATGCGTGGCTGAAATTTGCAATTCGTGTTTTGTCGCTCAAGCGGAAACAATCACAAAACACAAAAAAAAAAGAAGAAGAGAAATTGCGTTGGCGGACAGTCAGACATCCAGACGGAGGGACGAACGGACAGCAACAATTACAATGGCAATTTGAGAGCATGTTTGTACCCCAAAGCGACGCACTTGAAACACCCTCGCCATCGCCATCGCCATCGGCCTCGCACTTGTCCCCAGCCTGCCCCTCGCTCAGCGCGAGCTGCCACGATGATTTTGAACAAGCCACAGTTGCAATAAAATAACCATCATCAGCACAGTTTAATGCTAGGGCAAGTGATGCTTTGGCTGTTAAATGGACACCTCTGCATGTTATGCATAACGGCAATGCCAACAATCACGGTTTATTTGATTTGTATATTTTGCAATATGAATTTAAAAAAGATACGATTTATTAAATACAACAAAATATACATTATTGAAATATGTTTTGCCATAGTCTAAAATGTAAGATTCGTGTAATTAATCATGAAAATGTGAAGAGTCAACTTAACTTACCCTACGAAATTTCGTTTGTTCTTCTATTTTCGCACTTCGCTTTAAACAATGGAATTTTATTTCTCATGCCAAATGATTGCATAATTTAAGGCTGATTGCGGCTTTTTACTCGATTTGGCAAAGGCTTTTGATGTCCAATGGGGCAAAGAATTTTGTGATTTTTTGGGCAATCGTGTTCAGTGGAAAATAAATGTCTAATTCAACATATAATAATAATAATAATAATAATACAATACATTGGGATACAATGTATATTTATGTATGTAAACGCTTGCCCCTTTTTTTGAGTGTGTGTGTGTGTGTGGCTTACACACACTTATTGCCTTGGCTTTTGTTTTTATTGTTTTTATTCCTTTCGTATTTGTGTTGTGTTTCAGCAGGATTTATCGCACTTGGACTGCGGGCGCTTTGTTTGCGGCATTGCCTCGGACTGACATGAAAATCCAAGCGACGCCAGCGTCTAAAAATTGCAGTCACATCCGTCGGCCACAGCTGGAGGGGAGGGGGCTGAGGGGCGTTCGAGGGTGAGCAATGGGCGGGGGTTTACTGCTGATAGCTGAAAACTCTGGTATTGTGGTTCCTAATGCTGGCGAACACAGCTTTGTGACCGTCTGCAAATGTTTGGCGCCAGCTTGTAAGTCCTTTTAAATGCGCCATTCTTTTTGGCCATGGGTCTGTGTCCCTTTTTAAAACCCTTCGAGCGTAGATTGCGGCACTCCGACTCCGAGCCGGAGGTGTTCGTTTTAATTGCATTTTTGTTGTGTCGGAAAATTGCATGTCATTTGTCACGAGGCGTCGCAACGCCCATTTGCATTTGCCTAAGCCATATTAATGAGTGGGTGCCCACTGCTGAGTGGTGGGCGCTGTGTTCTGGGTGGTGTCCCAAGTGCCGTTTCACTCGACCAACGTGCGGATCAGTTTCGGCGCCAACTGAGTCGCATGTGGCCGAATCAGAAGAGATTAGTGTTCCCTTATACCAATTAAAAATTATTAATACGCCCTTCTGACAATGAAGTCAGCCGCAACAGTTTTTTAGATAGAATTTGTTAACCTGGTTTTCCAAAACAATGAATACAGCGTTAGGTTGGCACATTAGTTTAAATTTAAAAGAAAATTATTATGTTTGGGAAATTATTTCGTATCTTATTATAGCCTGAACCCATTGAAAATGAATAGAAAAGTATATAAAGGCTTTTTGTTCGCCTACTTCCGCCCCACAAATTACAAATATTGATAATTTACCCTACAATAATAATTAAGACTATTTAAAACTCGTGTTATACGGGGAAGAATGTTAGGAATCTGTGTCAGAAAATTGAAGATTTTAATAATCACAATGTAATTCGATAGATATGTGGGATCCGGTTATTGGTATCCACAGGTTGGCTGGATTCGGTTTATGGAAATAAACTTCCTAGTATTTTTTCTTTGGATTAAATTGTATAAGTGGATCGTTGAGTTCTTTCCTTTTGGGGACCTTCCACCTCGGACTCTCGATCAGAACTCTCTCTGCACCTCGTCTTGTGATAGCAGCAACAGGGCAGCTGAGCTGTGGTGAGTAGGCTCAGCCAGGTTGCTAGACCCAATCTCACATATACATGTATACAATATTTACAATATATAACTTATGATTTATAAAGTAAAATCAGACATTATCAAATACTCCTTAGCGGCTTTAACAATCTGTAAGATAAAAGTTCGATAAGTTATGATAAGCTAAAAATATATATTGTATATTTATGCTCACTTTCTCTGGCAATTGGCTAGCCAAGCAGTCAAACCGCATATGTAATCGATCTTGTAATTTAGGGTTCCTTACTTTTTTAAGGATCGTAAAAGCTTCAGAAAAAAACTCTAGACTTACGAACATAGGGATATGCATGCAAAATTCATGCATACATACATACACATGAGCTACCACGCTATTGGCTACACGAGCGTGAGATAGAGACCATAGGATATGGGTTATGCAAAGACTTCTAAGCTGTTATTACTGTGACGTCAGTATATCAGAGTTTAGTTAGCTGAACTGTGATATACCCTTTCCTAAATATTTGCAATGGGATTTGCATACAAATAATTATCTCATAAGTGCTGACTTTTAATTCAAATGCTCTCAACGATTTATTTCTGTTTTTTTTTCATATCCTTATCTGGCATATGCAAAATATTTTTAGATCGCAAACATTGTTGCTGCTCGCTGGAAGCACAAGAGTCTAAAGTAATCACATTGTAAGCGCTTTAAAGTTCAATTTTACTTTTAGCCATTCATCAGGCGCAAAGGTCGCGACGACAGTCGCAGGACAACATTTTAATTTGCTATGCTAAGCGGCATTGCAAGGACATTGTTGGCTTGCCTTGTTCGGGTCGGTTTGAGGGAAAAGCAACAATCAATGACAGGGCCCGCACCAGGAACGGGACAACGAGCACCACCAGCAGCAGAACACAGTCAGCTCAGGACTGAGTGGCAGCTCTTTGGTCTTTGGTCTTCTGCCGCAAATCGCACACAATGCGTTGGGCCACAAAAGGCTTGCCAAAGAACAGGGAATGGAAGCCGCTCTTCAAGGGCCAATTAATCAGTTTGTGCAAGTGGTTGGCACTACAAAGCGTAACCAGCAACACAAAATAAAAAAATCTAGCTTGTATTGCTCGAAATTTGTTTTTTCCTTGTTAGCTTATTTTTTATTTTATTTTTCTCATTTTTTTCCAATGCGGGTCCATTTATAAAGCTTCGATTTTTATGGCGTGTCCATTGCTTAAGTTCACATAGTTTATTGCGGTCATTTTTTGGCAACATAGTTTTATGCTACCAGTAAAATTTATAAACTTATTGGTGCTATAAATATGGCCACGATATTGGCCTAATTGGGTGCAATACACGTTTCGCCAAAAAAAAAATAATACCGATTGAGATATGCTTGTCAGGCAGCGACCGTTTTGTGATTTTTATATCGTGTTCTTGATCAATGCTGAACGATTTGTAAAACCCATAAAATGCTTTCTATTCCAGGAATTGCAATAATATCTCCACAGCTGAAACATGCTTGGTAGATAATGTGCTGCGGGGTGAGGGGTTAGTATACATTTATATTACAAACTCATCTCAAATAGCTATCATACTTAAGTCAAACAGTTCTGCTCTGTGAACGGCAATAATATAGTTAACAGTGAAAATTTAGAGAGAGCCGAACCCTGAATCCCAATGAACAGGTCTGATTTTAATCAAGTGTAATAATTAATAATTCCTTTTTTTCGCATTGTTTAATCCAACATAGAAATATCAAAAATTTTATGGGATTTTAAATACAGTTTAAAGGTCGATTTTAATTATTTTTATCACATTCTTGTAAAGTATTACACCTATTTGGTAGCCCATTTGTTCGCATATTGTACTCGCGTATCGGCTAACAATATATCGATGAACTCGGGGATCTGTGTGCGCTATCGAGGGCAACAAAGTTAGCAAACTTTTAGGCCAACAATGACAACTAATAAATGAATATTGACAGGCGGGCAGGGCCAGCTCGGTGGGTCAGGTTGCCAGCCAGCTGGCCAGTCGAGCAGCCAGGGAGCCAGCCTATCAACATCAGAGCTTGGCTAATCGCACAGTTATCGACTTAATGGTTTTTCTTTTCAAAAACAGAAAGAAAAAAAAACAGTAAGAACTTTTATATTGAAAGGCACTTTGACATGCACGATATACGCAATCAAATATACAGTTACACACACACACACACACTCACACACTCACACACGCTACTTGACAGGCCAAGACAAACACTTTGCCGCTGTTGCTGACCTCCAATGGGCCAGGATCAGGCCCAGTCCAGTTGAGTTCAGTCTTCGTCTAAGTCTCAGTGAAACTGAAACATTGTGCCTTTGAACTGCAAGTCAAGTCAAATGAAAAGCGCACCAATCGAAACTCAAACAAAAATGGCGAATGGTTCTGGTTTTTTGGGGCCAGAATATGGCCGGTTGTCGCTTTAGGGGCGTGGACAGACTATAAATAAAAGGTTGCCCTCTATTGATTTTATGGCATGCAACAGCAGGAAAAGGGAAACTCATGAGTGTTTATCATCAGTTTGTTTGCCTTTTACCCTCATTTCTCACTATTTTCCATTGCCTTTGTTGCCTTTGTGCCTTGTCCTTGTCTCGCTGTCGTTGCGCCTACAAATCTCTTCAGCGCCTTTGCCTTTGACCTCCGGCTAATGGAGAGAAATTGCGTTTTAATGAGTCGACAGCTTTATCATAATGGTGTATTTTAGATTTTTTATTTTCAATTTTTTTTTAATGCCTTGCCATCTTTAAGTATATAGGCATTTATTTGCCATGATTTTATAGATTATTCTCAATTACGCATAATTATTTTGAATGCACGAGTTGGCAAATTTCGCCTTTTAAGCTATTTTAACTTGATTTATTTGAAAATAATTGCGCATATTATACGGCAATCAAATTGACAAACTGACAGATTGACAGGCCGAACAAAATACGATAAAAAATTGCATGCACAAATGACAAGACCCTAATAAGCGGACCTAAATTATGACCTATTCACGAGTATTCAATTCATAGACTTGTGATTTTGAAGCAAATTTCGAAATTAATTTAAAAATAAAAATATATATGTACGTAATTGTATATTGAAGCACAAATCCTTATAAAGCTTTGTTGAATGAAGCCAGAGCCAGAGAAGAGAACTCTCTTCAATTATCTCAATGTTTTGAACGTGAACAGAATGGGAAGGTATTTCCCCATGGAATTTCCATATGCCTCAGCCGTCACCTCGATATCTACTGCATTCTTTGGTGCGCTTCGTAACTGGGAAAGCCATATTTGTCAGCTCGGTTCGCTCGGCAAATTCTTGCCTAGTCTTGCCTTCTGGGCGCGCGTTTCGCATCATACTCGTAAATATGCGTGCATATGCATGCAGAATACCAAAGAGGAAAAAAAGCCGGAACAACAAAGGCAACAACAACACCGGGACAATGCGTCTAGCATGCTGCAACGAGACAAACGGGCAGGCACAGTTCCTGGCTACGAACGAATATGGCCTACAGTCCGTTTGCTTTACGACTCCATTTGTGCGCCTAGCATTTCCATTTCGACCTTTTTTTCAGCTAGCCTCTTCCGACAACTGCAGCATTTCAGCCTCCTGTTGTGCCGCACTTCAATTTGTTTTACTTTCCTTGCCACTTTTGAGCGATTTATGGAGGCAGTTGGCGCAAAAAATGTCTATCAATTGATAAAACAGTGTCCTGTGCCTGTCCCCACAAATTGATTTTGTTTTCCATTTTTTTTTTTGTATAAGCTGCAGTCGTTTTATTGAGTTCCTTTTTTGGAGAATTTCCAAGGTCAATATTTGTTTTATTTAGCGTTTCAATTGGCTACCAATTTAGGAAACTAGCTCAGCTGTTGCTTACAACTGAGTTGAATATAATTTTTAAATAATATTGAATATTTCAGGCATTCAAATGAACATTGCTGCGTTTGTCCTGCAATCGATCAGAGCCCAAGCACTTGTGGCGCTAAGCTCCAACGTCTTACCGCAGATACAGCCATACAAATGGTTGGATCAAGGCGTTTTAGTGCTCAGGCAAAGTTGAAAGTTCATTAGTAAGCCATAAAGTAGACTATAAATTCATGCATATAGAGCATATGTGCACCATACACACGCACACTGAATGGCTCATTATCAACACCCACGCAGCTGGCAGCGAACCTGGTCGGCAACGGCAACAACCAGAAGAATAACAACAACAGCGGCTGAGGATGTGGCCACATGGGCGTTCGCAGCCGCCAGTTCAAGTGGTTTTTCCTTTGGGCCCGCTAAGAGACTTTTGCAAGTGTGTGTGTGTGTGTGTGTGTGCGTGTGTGTGCTTGTGCTTCTGTTTGTGAGTGTATGGGAATGTAGCATATCTTTAGGCGCCATCCAACCGCATATCTACATTTAAATTATGCAAGTTGTTGTCTAGGCCCCGCTGTCTATTTCTCTAGCCTGTTTGGTCGACCGTCTGTTTGTCTGTCTATCTGTCTGTCCGTCTGTTTGCATGCCCTGCCGCCCATGTCTTTGACCCAGAAGCACACATTTCGGCGCTTTTATCCTCTGTTTTACATATACATATACATATACATATACATATACATATACATATGTATGTGTGTGTATAACTGTGTTTAGTGCATGGTAAACTTTTTGGGCCAGGTCTCATGGCTTGTGTATTTGCACACGTTTTTCAGCCTGCAGCAATTTGGATACACATACACACATACATACACTCGCATACCTATTCTACGTATTTTATTTGTGCCTGCTGCTTTTTATTTGTTTAAATTTAACGCATCCCTGCCCCGCCCCTCATCGCATGTCTGTTATTCTGTAGTTTTTTTTTTTTGTTGTTCTTCCAAATGGAAGCAAATTTCTATTTCTAATTCCATCTATTTCTTTTTTTTGGCTCAGCACAAAGTCAGCTTCATTTTGTGGGCGTCGTTCCAAATTATGCTAACAAATTTTTACAATCATTTCGCTTGCGCTACAAAATCTGGTCGGTTAGGGTTTGTGTATCAATTTTCTTCGATTATTTTCCTCTTTGCCATTAACAGATTTAATGAGTGTTCCTGGAGTATACCTTTTGGGTAGTGAAATGAGTGAAAGGTATATCTCAGTATGCATAAACAAATTTAATATTAATCAATCTTTATTTGAATAATTTATTATATTTTATTTAATGGACTTAAGGGCGCAATCAGCATTATTCAAAATATGATTTTATGATTACCATTTGGTGTCATTATATCTTAAATTTGCAATTATAGGTCAACAAGCACTTTAATAGATATTCTTGAATATCTTTTGTTATTTATTTTTGTATTTTTTTTACCTTGGGCTTGCTTTTATTTTCAGTTCATTTGTTTTCATCATCCACAAAATCATTTAGAACGGCCATCGTTTCGTTTTCACGTTGATAAAATTTTCTTTTATTTATATTTCGTTTATTGCGCGCTACGTTTTCAATTTTCATTCCATGTTTTTTTCCGGCTAGCACCGAATGCGCTGGCCAAGTTATTTCATTTTTTCTTTTATTTATTTTTTTTTTTAATTTTTTTTCATCTTTGGGACGGACGTTGTCTAACCGGTGGGCTGCGTTGCGTGAAATCGCATCAGTTGTACAAACTTTAGGCGCGTTATTTAATTTGCCATTGAGGCTGTACGCTCCATTTATTCAGTCCACGTTCACGTTGAGGTCCTTGTCCGTATCCAGTTGGCCAGAGCAATGAAAAGGTCCGTTCAATATTTGACTATTGTCAGTAGAAAAACTTTTTGCATGCCAAACAATTCAGCAGCTTATATTTAGGCTTGATCAAATTTAATTACACCAAGGCAACGCTCAAAGAAAAATTACTTCGAAAATTAGCAGCGTGGCGTGGCGCTGGGAAAATCAATGTGACCTTGGCAAACTTAAGTCAATCAGTGTGTTGTTAGGTGCTCGGAAGCAGTTCATGTCATTGAACATGACCCAGTTCGATACTTTCTAAATTATTGATCAGTTGCTTTGGTTATTCGTGTGGGAAGAACGGCAATTCCGACCTGAGTAATTGAGCCACCTTCCACGTACTCGCTTCTCTCTCTCCATGTCTTAATAGTCTTTGTTACGTGAGAACGAACAGCTTAACTTCCTTAGGGTCTTTGGTATCCGTATCTAATTGGCTGACTTTTCCCAGCTAATAATGTAATTCGACACTGTTTCGAATTTGCGTAAGAACATTTCTATAGATTACATTTTTACTTCTGCATGCCAAGAATTCGAGGGAAAATGAAATATATTCAACCAAAAGCCGAAGGAAAAAAGCCCTGAAAATGTTTGCGTTCTAATTTGAAATGCTGGCGACCTTCAGTTAATTTTGCAAAACTTTTCGAGCACTGTACAGAACTACAACTTCAATATTTAGAACGTGTAGCTTGAACATTTATTAGCTTAATTAATAAGTTGAATTATGCGGCTAAACTACATGCAACTTTTTTTTCCAAGTGCGCACTTGGCCAATCCTCATATAATTTTGTTAAATAATTTGACTTTATATAGTTCATATGAGTTTATTAAAGTTGTTTGTACAAATAAACAACCCACAGCAGCTTCCAGTTTAATGATATTTAAATTTTGCTTGCCAAAAAACTTTTCACATTTGGCGAGCGCAAAGTACGCAAACTACGCCAAGTAAATTTGCTTGTTTAGTTATTTAGTTGCCTGTATACACACATTTATGCTCGTATTTAAGGTCAGGCTACACTGAACTTAAAGCGCATCATAAGTGTCGTAAATGTGGCACAAATATTTAACGAGCGTTTGCTGCCGCCTTATTAGGGCAATTCTTACACTTTTGCCTCGTATATTGCTCATACGCCGTGTTGCGCATGAAACTTAGCCCTTCAATAAGAGGCACACACAGCTGGTTGATGGGCACTCATCTTTCAGTCTGATTCATAATTGCATACTTATTTCCATTTAATGGGTACATCACAGTTAATGCTTTTGCGGTCGTTCTGTGCTCGCTTTGGCCTTTGCACGTTTGCTTTATTTAGCCATTCACTTTGTTGTAAGCTTAATTTATCTCTTACTTTTGGTCCGTACTTCTAGAAAGTTTCTGTAGAGGTCTATTTTATACACAAAACTTAAATGAGCTTACAACAGTTGATTGATAGTTCATTGAAAACATTTTTATTATTTAGCAGTGTTTATAATTATATTATTATACGGTATTATCTTGATAATCCGAAAAATTAAATAACAGATATAGTGTCTGAATTAGCGGAATACCAAAAAAAAAAAAAAAAAACGAACACAATTAATTTTTTTTTAATATTTAGTATTTTTTTATATGATTTATATTTTTTTCTTTAGATTAATACAATTTTTGCTTTTAAACATTTTTTGTGATGTGAAAATTTATGGTTGCTTTAAATTTGCCCAATTTTTTTAAGTGCAACATCCCTTAAACAAACAGGTTCCATTCAAATTCATTCACAATTCAACCTTCCGATATAAAAGAATTATGCGTTATGACCACTATATCCTTTGGTTGACGCCAGCGATTTTAAGAATTCAACTTATCATTTGCTGCTGTCTAACATTACAATATCGAATTTATGGAGGCCCAGCAATCGCATCCACAGCATACTACCGAAATAACGGATTGACCTTTGAAAAGTATTACAAATATTGCTGACTGTAGTTGGAATGCTTGTCCTTGCATTGATTTGCAGTATTTTTCTGCTTTTCCTTATGTAACATTCGATTTTTCCTGATTTTAAAGGTATAAATATTACGAGGTTTCCGGATTACAGAGTATATAATAGAAAATATTTTAGTGTCTAAATTAACGATATTATTCTGTATGTGATGTAGCTGTAAGTTAAATTACATTTTCTTCGACTATGATTACAGTACATCCTCTCTCAACTTAAGCCTGGATCATAGCTGTTCAGACTGCAACTCAGCTACTTATCTAAAACAAATTTATCCATTTTAAGTATATATAAAAGGATAATTTTATTAAGTGACTGTTGCTATCTGAAGATCGTAATATCAGACTGTCATTAAGTAATATTGAGTAATTGATCAACCGTACTCAGTAGGAAGCCAGGTTAGGTAGCTGTAGGGCAGCTCTTAACCCCAATCAAATTCTTGGTTAGGCTAAAAACTTATTTCGATATATATGAATTACTTATGCTCTAACATGTTTAGCTAAAAGTTTTGTGCCTCTATAAAGTGGTCGGAATTGCGGAGTTGGGTCATAAATTATGTCAATGCTGGCAAATTGTTATCGCCGCATTTGACACATGTGAAACTAACCGAACCTTGTACATAATTAATGCCTAAGCCTAGGAATAGGCAAAGTTCAAGGTTGCCTGATAGCAGCCGGCAATAAACTGAATTCAGATAGCCTATACGTGTGATGAGCAGAATTGTGAAGGATGCGCGTTTTGTGCATAAGCCAAAATGAGTTGTAGACGAGTTTTGCATATGGTGATTCAAACTCAAAGGCGTGCACAAATTTGGTGTGCCAGAAAAATATGATGAGTGAAAAAGAAAGCCTTTTATACACACACGTACCCTCACATACGCTCTCTCTCACACACACACACACATACAGACAGACGCGCACACACAATGACAATGCCAAACGAGAAGCAAGAAACAACTTTTGTATAGCACACTTTTTAGCGAAATTATTTACATACAAATGCTGATGATGTTGATGAAAGTGGAAAGACGACAACGACGACACAGGCAATACTAACTGGCAGGCAACGGAAAGGAAACTCAGGGACGAGTAGACAAGCAGACGCGCCCTAACAAGGACGTCGTCACGCCGAGCCGCCGCCGGGCTTGCCAAGGATCCAAACGCGGGCACTCGAAACTATTGCGAAGGCGGCTAAAATGCCTTCGCTGCCAGCTGCCAGTGGCTTTGCTGCTAGTTTTGTGTTGCAAATACTTTTTCGGCATCATTCTGCTGCCGTAAAGAGCCTGGCTGGGGAGTGGCACAACTTGAGCCAGTGCCTTTATATCTGCGTGTCTGCCAGTCTGTCTGCCCGTCTGTCTGCCTGCCTTTCGCCCTCGCGTGTGTGTAATGAACAAATTTTTGAGCGCGCAAATTTTCACTTGTTACCATTTGATTAAGTGAAGTGCGTGTGCCGGGCCCTCTGTATATACATACTAGCACAGAAAACTTTTTCTCAAACAATTCAGATTAAATTACTAGCATTGAATTTCTCAATAGCGCCGTGTCGCCTTGGCTATAATGAAACGGTAATTGCATAGTCCTGGGTTGATCAGCATGGCAACATTTCATAAACAAATTATTTTTGAAAATAATTACATATTTGGCTTTGTAGTATACTGTGCATTAGAAGTTGACTTTCGGCTGTAAAATTTAAATTCAAATTTGTAACTTTTGATTTTTCTTTTTAAATTAACTGAAAATGTGCTCAATCTGTGGATACAACGTTCTGCAGCGCGGGATTAAGTTGTTTCCCAATCGCTACAGCTCAACATCCGTCAAGTTTTTGCCCTTCGCACATGTTGAGCGCATTAAACCATCAGAGGCTAACAATCTAGAGCTGGACTTTCAGTTGGATTCCAATCTGCAAAAGATCAATTTAGCTGGAGAAGCCTTCTACAACAATCAGGGCAAGCCCCATGTTTTACAGGCGGTGCGCAAAGCCGAAATCAGCGTTGCCTGTGACGACAAATACGTGCAGGAAACAAAGCCTATTCTGGGCAATCCCCAGTTTATACAAGCAGCCAGTGAGCTAGTTTTGAATAAAGCAGCACCTGCCCTAAGGCAGAATCGCGTAAGTTGTATTATGTAGAAATAGGCATTTTTATACTCTGCACCCCTTGCAAATGGGTAAAATGGGTGTAATGGTTTTGTGCAAATGTATGCAACATGCAGAAGGAAGCATCTACGACCCCATAAACTATATATATTCTTGATGTCGCCCTGGTCCGTCCGTCCGTCTGTACATCTGTAGTATTGCAACTATCTTGGAAACTACAAAAGCTAGACCCCTACACTTTTTGACTTTAGATTCTCCCAATCTGTTTGCAGAACAAGTTTATAAATTTGTCCATATTGCGCCGTTTCATTAATATCGATAAAAATCGATTTCAAGATTTGGAGACTATAAGACTTTGGATTTTGGATACCTACCCCCACTCACCCAAAAAATATACAAAACGAAAATCACATACTACAAACTTGTGCTTTGGTTTGTAGATATATTTAAATGCTTTTATTAAGTCCTGAACATTTCATAAAGTTCCTACTTTGAGTTTCGAATTTAACTATGAATTTAGTTTCTTTAGTGAGGCCAAGCGCAGACACTGAGTAAAGTGCGTGCAAAGGGGTTGAAATGAATCTAATGACAGATCGCAATGTTCAGGTTATCTCCTAGTCGGGTGCTCCGGACTAGAAGCTTTTCACTGGTTAAAAAATAGAACATAGCTTAAGATACGTACCCGACACATAAATCCCCATTCCTAATGAGATACACACACACACACGAAAACTGCATGCCAAAGCCACTGTTAATCCCTCTCATTATCTGACTGTTCAACTTAGGTGTTAGGCTTGCAGACACGTTCCAGCCTCGATGCATTGTATTTGGCCGCACAGTTTCTGCGCCAAAAGATGAAGTGCAACGTTTGCATGTTGGCCCAGCCCAGCTGTGAGATGTGCGAGCGCGTATTCAAGTGTGCTGGCCTCACCTGTAAATCCTATCAGTACTACAACGAGGAGAAGGGCGAGCTGAATATCTATGGACTGGTGGCTGATTTGCTGACCGCGCCGGAGGGTGCTGCTGTCCTTTTGGATGCGTGTGCACACAATCCCACTGGCTTGGACCCCAGCATCGATGAGTGGAAGCTGATTGCACACATTATTAGGTGCAAGAAATTGTTGCCGATATTTCATTTGGAATCACATGGACTCGCCAGCGGCGATCTGGTGCAGGATACTTGGGCAGTGCGTTACTTTGTCGACAGTGGATTTGATTTGTTCTGTGCGCAGTCGTTTGCCAAGAATTTCAGTCTCTTTAGTAAGTGAAATGTGTTGCCAGCTCAGCTGCAAGCCATTAACTAAAATCATCTGTATGCAGATGAGACTGTCGGCCATTTAATGGTCGTTACCAACAACTCCATACAGCAGGAAGCGGTGCGTGCTCAGTTTGAGGCCATGTTGCTTAGAAGTAGCGAGAAAAGTTCCCACGTGTTTGCCAGTCGTATTGTGGCCAAGATACTAACTAACGCATCGCTGCGCCACGAGTGGTAAGACAATTGACAATTATCTATCAAAGCTATAGTAAGCATGTGTATTTTGAACAGGACCCTGTCGCTCCAGGATATACACCATCGGATGCAACAAGTGCGCTCGGCTTTAAGCAATAAACTGGATGTGCTTAAGACGCCGGGCAATTGGGCGCACCTTAAAAAACAACATGGTTCACATATATATACTAATCTAAGGGGCCAACAGCTTAAAGAGCTGCGGGACAAACATGTCTATGTGTCCAATTCCGGGCGCATCAATCTAGGTGCCTTAAATCAAGAAAATCTTGATTTTGTGGCTGGTGCCATACATAATGTAATGGCCTCGAAAAAGAATGAGATGAATTCATCCGTTTACATAATGCCCGATCAGTTAGCGGCCTTGCAATGTTATGACGCTCCCAGGAGAGAGGTTGTTTAGAATTGATTGTGGAATATAACTATCATTTACTATTTCATTCCATTTCTCATCCGCATACGAACTGAAAGTTCTTTCTGACTCACTCGTATTGTCCAAGGAATGAAACAAGCAATAAAATGATATGTTGTTCCAAATGCAAGAGAAAGTTTTCAACTTCTTGGCAGAATGATGAAAAATGCACTTTGTAATTCTCGTCATAGTCGCACATGTTGTCACACAGGGCTTATAAGCGTCACATTAGAGTCACTTGCAAGAGACATAATGCGCTGGTGGGTGGGAGAGGTGGGGTGTTGCGGGTTTTGGTAACAGCTCGTTAAACTACAGTTTTAAGGTTCTGACGTTGAGGGTACTTGCATCCAAGTGTGTGCGACACGCATTTGCTGTTTCATGAACTTATATGAGGGTCATATATTTATGGAGTAACTACCTACTTAAATAGATACATAAGTACGAGACTGCAAGTTAAATTTAAAACATTTCCAAAAAAGATCAAAAATTAAATATTACTTCATAAAATAGAGTACAACGGCTTTAGAGTTACCGGATATTAAAGAATAGCAATGCATACTTTGTGTCAGTGTATTGCTTAGTTTTATATTAGTTTAAATTTGATATTCCAAACTTAATCATATATTAGTCAATATTAGTCTAAATTTGATATTCCAAACCTAATCACTATCAACATCACAAGTTATTTTTTTAAATCAAAATTAAACCAAAAATTTTGTTTAAATACATTGTTGGATTTTCCTTTGTATACGCACAATAGATTTAGTTTACGATGTAAACTGAATGATGTGGGTGGCAAGGACGTCAATCTTGAAATGTTGCCCATATCATATGTGCATAAGTAGTTAAGGACTTGACACACATCTGTTGCGCCCCAAAATATATTTACCTAAATCGAACCCTTTTTATATGCCCGCATTGCTCGATAGCGTGTTTAACCGCAAGGTCCATAAATCTCGCAACTGAAGCAGCAGTAGAAAATAGAGTGAAATACATTTTTTATGCCAATTCGCGCATTTGCTATTACTTCTTTTTTTTTTTTTTTTGGGCTACATCCCTTGGATTCTCGGGGGAATTGACTGGGCCAAGAAGTCGGTGCTGGCATGCAATTTGTCAGCACTGCGAGTGCCAGTCATTGTCAGGGTTAAGCCACTGCCTTAAAGCGTTCTAATGAACGCCATTGACGAACTCAACTGGCCTTCAAAATCCACAGCGATTGGCGCAAAAACATTTCTCCAATTTTATTTCAAAGCTTTTCAATTCAATTCAATCGCTTTGACAGTATCAAAAGCAATAAAAGTAGTATGGGTCAAATGCTATACTTAGTATATATATATATACACTATACATGTTCAAGTTGCTTGACACAAACGTGTTTTTCGGTCTTTTTTTCAAGTATGCGTGTGGTTTTATCATTGATTGAACATGTTAAGACGCCTTCAAGACATCAAATTTACACTTGAAGTGTCTCAAGCGACAAGTGACCCAGTTCAGGACACAGAATTTGGGCGTCTCCTCCTTCCTTACCCTATTAACTTGTGCGCTCAATTCATGAAGTGTAAAATGAATTTAATTTGTGTGGTTTTACAAGAAAAATACTTGCTACCCTGAAGTGACTGAGTTGAATGAAGTTTAATGAAGGGGCCAATAGCAAACAAGTTGCTGCAGGAAACATTATTTGATTTTATGGCTTCAGCAGTTTCTGTTAAATGCTTTATTTACATTTGCTGTCTTACAATTCGTTTTTGTTGTACGCAATATAAAAATTCATATACAAAAATAGAATAATTTATTTTAAATTAATATTTTCATTATTATTTATTATTTCATTATGTATATTAATTATACAATTGATGTTATGCGCCTTAAATGGACCTCAGCCAAATAAAATATTTATCTAAAGGTGCATTGCTGAACTTTTGTGTTCTGGATTTTAAAAGTTTAATTATATTCCTAGGCCATAAAAGTACTTTTGTTTCTATATATAGAATTTTGCCCATTTACCCACGTGCTAGATTTTAGAAATAGCGCGTCATTTTTCTTATTTTTTCAGCATCATGCATATTCTTTGTAAATTTTATGCAGTTCCATCACCTTTTGCACCATGTTCCGTGTCTGGTTTCTGGTGTCTTTTATAGTCCCGCACACAGTTTTGGTAATCGTTTTACCGCATTTTTGTGGTTTCATATGCATTTCTCAGCGCCCGCAGCCCGTTAACCGCAGCGACATGCCAATTGTGGCAAATGTTGTGGATTTGTGCAGCTGGCCGCGGCTCGAGGCAACCGCGCATGAAAAGCGCTAAAAATCGTAGCACAGATTACGGCATAGAAATGCACAGCTATAGCATAAGGTTGAATGGAGAATACTGCACCTAAAATTCTACAAAATGAGCTTAATTTTCATGACTTAGGAAAAAAATTACATGAATACCTTTTCAGCAAGCGCGCACTAAGAGGGTCCTAAAATATGTTTACGCATTTAGAATATGTTGTTATTGTTCCGCGACATGGTTCATCCTTTAGCAACGCCACTTCGTTCAACACCGGCGCATCCTCATTGAGTTACTCGCACTTTACGATTCTTTTGACTTTTCACGCCTCGCTTGATTACCTGCTATTTTTTATGCTGTCATTTTATTTCTGCGCTTTTATTTTCTATGTAGAAATTTACGTCTTATTTTCTATGGCACATAATTTGTCATTCGTTGCTGTTTTTATTCGTGTAGTTACTGCAGATTCACCTCTAGTTTTAGAGCCAACTCAATTTCAACGGTCCACTTGAAGTTGTTCTAAAAGAGCTTTTTTGATAGGCTGTATGAAGAAGTAGTAAGTTCGCCTAACAACTTTTCTAAAACGATACTTTAGGACCCAGGCAAAACGTTAGTTTATGTTTTTATGTTGGATCATATATTACGACTTTCAGACTTAGCAATGTGTAAGTTATTGTCTAATCAACTAAATTTTATTTTTTTTAAAAATCGAACAATTGCTTGTTAATAAAAAACATTATGAATAATAACAAAATATAATTATTTTATACAAACACACAGCTCTTATCGTGCTCTTAGGTATTTTGGCCTAATGATTATTTTTTGGGAATTTAATACAAGGTCCACTGTTTTAAGTTGTTTAAGCCAGGACCGGCCCTGAAGTCGTCCCATCTTGCACGTTTTCCCATTTTCAAGGACACTTCACTTTACCTGGGTGTAATTTGAAACAGGAACAGGATGGGTGAATAAATTGGTTTTTGTCGCATAAAGCCATTACTTGGAACGCAGCACAATGTAGGTATGAATTTTAATATGTGTGAATATTTTTGTATAAAATATTTCATAACCTGTCTGGGAGATAGAGCAACGACAACAACAATAATGTTATCGGGTCTTCCTGCTGTTGCTATTGTTGCTCAGGTGAGATCAAAGGGTTGTTATTTTTGCTAAAATCTATATTTCGACTTATGATTTTTGTGTGCACATATATAAGCTGAGATTGTATTTTTTTTTAGTATTTGAACGGTTCTTCCTCCAACTGTCATTGAAGGAATTTCCACAATGTAAACATGATAAAACTTAAAAGTCTGTTCAAGATTATCAGCTCTAGATTGTTTATGTATTTAAAATATATGCATTATTACATTTTTAAAAAAATTTATTGTTTAAAAAACTAACAAAATTTTTCGGAAGCAGTTTTACCTGTGTATAAAAGTAGATGCAAATATTTATACAGCGGCATATATTCAGTTATATTATTATGATATATTATTATAGTATATGCCTTTTCCTATGTTAAATGTCACACTCGGGTTATGTCAACAGTCCATTATGGTCGCATAACGAAGAACATTTTTGCAACTTTAGTTCAAGCACACTTACTTGAAGTATTCTAATACTTAACCCCGGCAAGACACATAAGCAGTCGTTAATCCAATAACCAAACACCCATTGAGGTGATTGCGCACTTTGAGCTCTCTGACAGCGGCACAAGTTGAGAGTTAAATTTCAGAACGACCACGGGCTCATTAGCAACATTAGAAGTGCGTTTGGCCTGTAACTGAAGGCAGCCCAGACTAACGCGGCAATTTTCGAGTTAGTTGGAAGTGGCAGGCAGCCACAGCTAAATAGTTGAACCAAGTTAAGAGGACTTTGTTGGCCATAAATTCGCTTTGCTAACAATAAGGATATTAGATGTCACTGCTGACAGCCTTGCTTGTACGCAGCTCGGATTCCACAGTTCAGCAATGCAATTTCCATTGCAATGCATTTGCCTTCTCGTTTCTCCGTGCAAACAAGTAAAATGAAACGCCAATTTCTTGGCCATTTTCATATTGCAGTCATTGCTGGGTGTGTGCTTCAGTGTGCGTGTGTGCGTATTCATTGTCTATTGTGTGCACGTACTTTATTCATCTTTTATTCTGCGTGTTATCTGTTATGTTCTACTTTTTTGTACTGCAGCATTTCTTGGATTGAATTTAAGTTATGCGAAATTAACAAAACTGATGTTAAGTGCAGCTGGTTTGATCATTAAATCTACTAAACTTGGAGTTGACATACACATTGCAAATCGATTTGAGAAACGAATTGAGCTATGAATAAAAGCCAAGTAAATGGATACCTCAATTTTCCAATATAAATCATGCCGTTACTTGCGTGCTTCCTGCCTGTCTTGCCGATGTCCCCAATTCCATTTCCAATGCGCTGCTGTTTGCCTCTGGGAGCGCCCATTGTTGTTACACATGTAAATAACCCAGAAGGAGAAACTTCATATGCATATCCTACAGAATTCGGTATAAGTATATATATATATATATATGTATGCATATGTATGTTATTTTATGTATTTTTTGTCTTTTGGGAAACCTACGCACAGTTAACAAAATATATTTCAACTTGACTGCCTTTTGCATGCAATGCGTCCGACTTTGCTCGAACGTTTGCGCCATTGGATCCGTGCTCGAGGCTTTGTAGTTGCACGGCTGAACGGAAGGAAACAAGGCGTACAGAGTACAACACAGCCGGTCACAGGAAATTATTTATATTATTTTTGTGCTTCTTTTTTTTGGATTTTTTTTTTTGTATGTTGCATGTTTGTTTGCCAAGATTTAATATGCATTTTAATCAAAATAAAAAAAAAGCAGTTACCGAAAAGTGGTAATATTAAAAAGTTCATCGAGCTGAAGTCCCACTAACAATGCCACGAACCGAATACAAAATATAAATAATAATTTCCGCTGGCAACCGCAGGACATAACACATCCTTCTTTTCCACGAGGTAATGCAAACAAAAAAAAAAAAACACAAAAAATCCCCGACAACAGCTGCGTAAAGTGCGTTCAATTATATTTTTGCTGTCCGTTGTTTTATTTTATTTTCGTTTTTTTGCTTTGTCGTCGTTTTTAAACTGCTCCACACAGAAAAACTTTCATCAAGTTTATACAAGTATGTGCTAAAAAAGAATCAAAATTTGTTGTTTTACAAGAATTTTAAGCGAAACGTTATTGCCACAAAAATGAAAGTCACCAGAGTAGCCAGTCCAAGTCATGTCGACGACCCTCAAACTCAATTCAACAACAGAAAACAAATTCTTCAATGTTTCAAATTGTTTCACCGACTCAACTTTGTTTTGTGAGACATTTGAATTAAACAAAAACTGAGACCACAAGTTGGAATCCCCTGAAGCCTACAATCGGGTGCTGCCAAGATTGTGATAGTTGTTAACAACTTAGAAATTATATGGGAATTTATATGATGGAAAACTAGTCACAGCCAGCCTACCAGTTGTAACTTTAAATGAGTTTCCATTTGTAGTTAGTTGAGTATACGTGTATATAAACATATCATTCTTTTTTCAGTTCGCATTCAAGCAACACATATCGTAGCCCATGTTATTAACGCTCGTGTGACTTTGACACCATCAAATTGGGTCGCCGGTTGTGGTCTAAAAGTTAGCTTACATTCGGTTGCCCATTATGGTCTTGCCTTGTTAGCTTAAAGAAATGAAATAGGTTTGTAGTATTACCTCCATGCAGACACCCCACATAACACAATTTGTTCCGCAACATTGATTTAATCCTTTTCTTTTGCCTCCTACACACACCCACACCCACACACACACACACACACACACACACACACCCACACCCACACCCACACACACACACACACAAATACTTGGGAAGCGTAGTCGTCTGGCACAATTTCTTAAATTTTCCGTTGCTTTTGTTGCCGTTTTCCGGCATTTTGCGTCCTTGAATTTTCTTTTCTTTTCTTTTGGTTATGCGCTCCTTCTTTTTACACATTACCATAAATTTCTTTTGCTTTGCTTTGAATTTGGTCCCATTTGTGCTTTCAATACATTTATATTTGCATTTACTGATTTGAAAACGCTGAAACGTACTTCCAACTGCTTTCCGCACGTTTAAATTCCTCTCCAGCCGCTGAGGTAAAACCGCGGCGGAGGGGGGCAAAAATTATATTTTTTTGTTATGTTTTTTGTTATGTTGGCTGGCGGTAAACAATATGTGCGTAAGTAATCTCTGTTGACTTAAGAACCCACTGATATTCCATTATACTTTTTGTGTTTTTGTAAATTAGTTGTTCAACGAAATTAATAAAAGCGAAATATATGCTGTTCTTCTTACTCACAATACGATTTGTATTCTTTGAAATATTCTTGACTAAAGCCTGAGTCAACAGAAAGTTTATGATAATGAAAAATAAAAACATTTTTCTTGAGATTTGTAAAAGAAAATAATTTACTTATTAATTCCTTAACTGTGAACATAGAACGTAATATATTTGTATTGGTATTAAGATATATGGAAATTGTAAGTTCCTAAAATAAATTCAAAATTTTATGAGGGAGGAGCTCGTTCACCTCCAGCAGCTCAGGCGGCAGGTGTTAGATCTGAAACGCGGCATGCATACAGATATCCTCTTTTGAGATCTTCAGACTGCAACCACCGTTGGAGCGAGCCTACCATGCTCTTAAGTTGCGGATTGTTGACATCTACCAGCGTCAGGCTGCGCCGCGGTCCCGATTTTTCGTCAAAATGCACGCGATATTAGCGACCTGGTACGGCCAGGACACCATTGTTTCTCATATCAATTGGCCAACTGCCACCATTGAACCTCTGCCACTGGGGCGCCACAATCGTGTAGTTAAAGCTGGTGTGCTGCCGGCTGGCGTAAATCAGATCAGCCCTGGCTGCCAGGTGGCCGCGTGATAGGTACTGTCCCGCCTTCAACAAACTGTTCGCTGTTGTCTCAGATTGCAACTGCAACAACTGCCCCACCCATTGCTGCTGATATGCCCGGTAGTAGAGCCGGAAAAGTGGCCAGCGGCACTGAACTTAAACGCATCCCGCTTCACTTGTCGCTGAAAGTGCTCGTTAGCTGGCAGCAACGTAGTGTGTGCGCAGCTGCTCCGCATCGTGGCACAGCTCCAGGGTGCGCACAAATCGCCCACCGCTGATGTTGTATCGCACACGGTAAATGCGCGCCGGTGAGGCGACATCCCCATCCCCGCACGGCTGCTCCGAACGCTCCGCAGTGTTGGATGGTGGCTGGAGGCAGGGAAAATCGCGTAGCTCATGTTTTTCATCCGGCCACTCAAAGACCCTGTTGTGTAGGCAGCGTGCCTGTATGGAATGACTGCCATAGAGCCCGATGCAGGCGCCGTGTGGTATCTCCAGCTGCCCCTTGTCATTGGGCAACCAGTAGGTGGTTGTGGCAGGTTGCAGGTAGAACGCCTGCAGATTGGAGCTTGGCAAATCCCTTTTTAATGTCCAGCATGCACCGGCCACCTACAATTCAATTGCCAATATACGTTGTACAAAACTTAAACATTGCTTTTTCATTTAATGAGCTAAAGATGTCTTAACTAAATATGAAATTAACTTAAATTTATAAAGATCATTATTATAACTGTTCTTGCAAATGTTCTGGAGTTTTAAGTGGCATCGCATATATTCTATAATATTAATTAAATTTCTATAACTTTGATTGAATTTCTATAACCTTCATTTCGGTTTTGTGGTATAAGCATTACGTGATCTTGTAGATTCTACTTCCATGAAACTTATTAATTTCCTGGCTATAGTTCATTAAATATTTTAAATAATGATTTAAAACACTTTCAGCCAAAACAATTTAGATGTATTGTACAATTAAAGCTTTTTATAGTTGTTTATGCCATTAACAATTTATATATTTTTCATAAGCTGTTACAATATATGTATATATTTCGCATTATTTAGCTTAAAAATTGAAAAATCCGTCTGTCGAATCGGTTTCATTTCTGGATGTCCGTGGTCTTCGTGAGCTGCTAGCTGTATTAGCATTGTTTACAGATACACTGGTATCCACAGATGCACCGGATCCGTAATCTGTCGAAATGTTAACTCCCTGCCCCTGTTTCCAGTTAGTTGTCATTGTATGGGGGTGACCGTTGATCGAGTACGAAGATGTTTGCGTTGCCTGTTTACCGTTTGTAAAGCTAGAAGACTGGGCAGAAAATTGATTCGCAGCATTGTTGTTGTTGTTGTTCCATTGGCCAGAGTTGCCACCCATTTGTCCCATCCCACCTCGCCCACCCATTTGCCCCATTCTATTACCACCCATTCCATTACTACCCATTCCATTACCACCCATTCCATTACCGCCCATTCCATTACCGCCCATTCCATTACCGCCCATTCCATTCCCACCCATTCCACCGCCGTTAGGTCCCATTCCCATACCTCCTTGTCTTCCTCCTTGGTATCCCATGCCCATTCCATTTCCACACATTCCATTATTGCCACCGCCTCCACGCATTCCATTGCCACCCATTCCATTGCCACCGCCCATTCCATTGCCCTGCTGCCCAGCACGTCGACGTTTTTGAAATCCATTCACATTCCGTTTCTTACGGTTGGAAAAGTTATTACCGTTTCGATTCATTCCATTTCCATTCATTCCATTTCTATTAAAACCATTACCATTGTTCATGTTCCCGCACATGGCATTTCCACCAGGGCCCATTCCACCTGGACCCATCCCACCAGGACCCATTCCACCAGGACCCATTCCACCGGGACCCATTCCGTTACCTCCCATACCCATTCCACCATTGCCACCCATACCGTTTCCTCCCATACCATTCCCACCCATACCCATCCCGTTGCTTCCTCTACCACTCATACCATTTCCTCCTGCACCCATTCCATTGCCACCCATTCCATTGTCACCCATTCCATTGCCATCCATTCCATTACCACCCATTCCATTTCCCGTCTGTCCAGTCTGTTCACGTCTGCCAGAGCCATGAACTGATCGCTTAAGTCTTTCTAGCGAAGCACCTGAAAACAATTAGTATATTGAGAATAATATAATCAAGTCTATTTGAATACAATAATTATCTAATCAATTTTTAAGTTGTAAGGCTATTTATTTAGTTGTAATGTGACTGATTATCCATATGAGTTGTAGTTGTTATAATTGTTATTGTAGTAGTCATAGCTTGGATTCAGAGTGGTGTATCGGTTATTGTAAGTGGGATAAGCCGCGCCATAATATCCATAATATTGGTCATAGCTTGGATTCATAGTGGCGTATCGGTTATTGTAAGTGGGATAAGCCGCGCCTGGTCCATAATATTGGTTATAGTTATATCCTACGCCAGCATAACTTCCCATACCAATAGGCAGAATGACAATCGCGATCGGCGGTTCACCGTATTGAGATGGAGGCATAGGCATTGGCATTGGCATGGATTGTACTGGTGGATAATAAACACGACCGGGAAGGGGTGCAGGAACTGGAGCAGGTCTTGCTATTGGCATTGGCATTGGCATAGGTGCAGGCATTGGCATAGGTCCGGGCATATATACTTGACGTATGGTAACATTATGAGATGATTCTGAATCCATGTCAAGAAAGTCGGCAGAATCTGGGAAAATTGATTGCCAAGAGAAAAAGAGAGACTGGTCAGGAGAATAATTTTCTTATGAAGCGGTGCCCGCAAAGGGCAAATTCACAGTAATATAATAGGAGTAGTAGTTGGGCGTTGGATTGTAATAGCCGGGATAAGACGAAGTGTATATTGTTCCCTGACGCCCCATTTCCGAGTTCCTGCCATAGTACAAATAGGTCGGATAGCCCGGGTTGAGGGACAGATATGGTTTCAACTGCGGTGGTGCTTGTCGTGGCTGTATGGGAGACGCAACTTGGCGTGGCATTGGTGCAGGAACTGCACCTAGTGGTAACGGTAACGGTAACGGTAATGGTGCTTGCGGACGGTATAACACCTGGGGCGAACGACGGAGTCGCGTTCCAGATGTCAACTCTGGTGAGTAAAAGAAGCAGAAACAGGATCCACTTTAGGCCACTAAATGTTTAAATATAGCAAATAGTTGCTGGGTGATGTGAATGGCCCAGTCGGTCTACCAAGGGGATAGCTGCCCATCAGTCGGGGATAGCAATTAAAGTAACAGGGCGCTGTTGGAGGCCCCATCTGCGGCCCGAAGGCGGCACCCGTGTTAACGTAAGGCGGTACAGACCTCGACGTGGGCATATAAGGCGGGGGCACATTGCTGCAGGCATAGGGGTAGTAAGGATTAACAATGCAGGGCTGCCGCCAGGACTGGCCACTGAAATTGGGATTGAGACTCTGATTGGGATTGGGGTTGGGCATGGGCTGCTGTGCGCCATCTTGAACAATGACCAGAACATTCGCCTGTCGCTGATCGGCATGGCTGGCAGCAGGATCAGCGCCTGTCCCTTCATTGAGGAGCTCAAAGCCACTGTCCGAGTCTGTGTTCAGTTGGGGATTCAGGTGGAGCGTGCTGGTGCTGGGTCTGGAGATGAGTGCGCTGATGCTACGAGTGTTAGCTGTGGTGGATGTGGTGTCGATCGTGAAACGATTTAATTGCTGATCTGAAACGGATCAGTAAGTTTTTGTTTTTGCAATGAGTGTGTGCCAAACAAAGACGAGAGGAGGACGAGAGGATTCTACGCACCTGGGCTCAACAAACGCTCCACACATTTGGGATACTGGCCGCAATGCTCGCCATCTTGTTGATCCTTCTCACAGGCTATGGTGGATAGAACACAACTTTCAGTGGGCGCACAGCTGATATCGCGGCAATCGCGTCCAAACTCTGACAAAGGCAATCTAGTTAGCTAACTATGGGACTCGATGACACAATAAGCCTTCACTTACCCCTGTAGGCATTCACATGGGCCGTTATGCCCACAATCATGGCCAACACGCAACAGGCAACATTGCCAATTCGCCACTTTATAAACATGACTTGAATATTCGAAAACTCTGAAACTGAATTCTACACTCTATATGAACTTTATTTTATATGTTTTTTTCTAGATATGCTTCAGTTGTTTTCTACGTTTTAATTACTCTTTGTTTTGGCCGCTTTATATTCATTAACTAAACGTCCAAATGATTCATGCCAACTCGTTCTAACAAACGAAAATGTATTTAAATGAAGCTCACCAAAATTTAATAAAAACTAACTGTGTAATTGTGGTGATCGCGATAGCTATGGTTTATTTAACAGCATATTCTGACGAAATTATGAAATTAGTTTGATTAAAAAAAAATAATATAAAACAAAACCATTTTGCCGATTCACAACAAATATGAAACAACAAAGAATACAATAATAATATTACACACACATTAAAATTAATTGCATTGAACGAAAGCGTAGTTCGTAGATAAGATAAGCCTCAAAATGAAGAACAACCTTTGTATTCCGTGTGCACAGGTGTATTTGATAAGCAATGTCGCTAATGCGAAACGTGTGGCACGTGAAAAATTATGCTCGTAAATACTGGAAATTCTAAAACGTATATTATCAAATTAAAACAAAAAAAAAATAAACAACAAAACCAATAATTAACAAAGAGCGCTTATCGTTGGTCAACTATTTATTCATATATTACTTATTGTAGTTGTCGTTTCTTTTTTTTTACCAAGGTCTTGAAATGTTGATATAATTTATCAGTCTGCGACTAAATACCTAATACGCCGTTCACGTACAGATCCGCCAATGGCAAATCCTTGACAACTGCTGTGAAGTCGTCCACAGTGCAGGCATACGAATAACCCTTTAATAGATCATCCTTGTTCCAACTAATCCAGGTGATTTCATTGCCGATGTCGGGACAGATAATGTAGTCTGCGTGAATCTCCTCCAAGCTAGCATGTGGGTTGTTAACGCCCACAAGTACAATGCCTTTTCGACTATCACGATCGATAATCACGCGGAAATACAACATGGGCACTGGTATCAGACCATTGTTGTTCTCATCAAAGTCGAGGTAGAGCTCTTGAGGCACGCCCTGCGCATCGGGCAAGGTGGAGACGCCCCACGTGCCTGTATAGCAATCAACGGTAATATTTTCATCGGCCACAAATTTCCTCACGCTGTCCTCGATGCGCTCCCAGTTGCCGGCGTTGAAAGTTTGCCACTGGGGCGCGACATTCACAAAGAAAAAGCTCGCCTGCTGTGCGGCACCAAAGACAAAGTCCGTCTTGGCAGAGAGATGACCCCTGGCCAGATACACGTTTGTGCTTATGTTGAAATACGGCGAGGCGTCTATGCCCAGAATATTGCTGACTGTGATGTTCTGCTGCACTTGTGTGTATTTGCCGTTGACGTCCTTGCCATCGTAGAAGTCACCGGTTATGAAGCTGGGACGGCTTACCGAACGCTGGTACTGGGCGCTGCTGGGCGTCAGTACGTGGTGCACGTAACGTGTCACCTCCGCCAGCTCGTTGTGGCAGACATCGTAGGTTTGCAGGAAATCGTCGTCTTCATCGGCCCTGGCCAGCTGGAAGCCCACCTCCAGCAGATCGGTGCCGCCGTTGCACTGGCGGCCTGTGCGTCGAGCCGTGTATTTGGGCCAGGCGGTGCACACAAAGTCGTTGAGCTGGTAAACACTGCCCAGCACCAGGAAGCGGTCCTCTTGCCAGCAGCTGGCATTCAGTCGAGCGTAGCCCGCGAATTGTCCCTGAAAGGCAGTTGATCCGCTGCAGTGCAGCTCAAGCGCCTGGCCATGCTTCAGCTCCACCACGCCCTGGGCATTGGGCTCAAGATATTGTGCCGTACCTTGAGCGTCGCGCAGCACATAAAGCGGCGCCGGATCCTTAAGATCCCCGTTTACGCGAAAATTACATAGCTGTTGTAACTGGTCCTCGTAGCGCTCTGGCACGCCGAGCAGGCCAGTGGTGTGCAGTTGATCCAGTGGCAGATCCTTCACCACAGCAGTAAAATCATCGACAGCGCAGGCGTAGGCATAGCCCTTCTCCAGCTGCGCCTTTTCCCAGTCCAGCCAATCCAGCTGCGCACCCACATCTTCACACACGACATAGTCCTGCAGGATCTCCGCCAGGCTGGCGTGCGGATTGTTGGCCACCACCAGGGCGATGCCCTTGCGACTCAGCTGATCAATAACGATGCGATAGACCAGCCGCGGCACAGGCAGCTGCTGCTCACTGGCATCCAGATAGATCGGCGTCTGTTCCCCGGCGGCATTGGGCAACGTGGCCACGCCCCAGCTGCCAGCATGCACGCTGACATTGAGCGCCTCATTGGCCACAAACTGGCGCAGACTGCGCTCCACGGCCAGCCAATTGCCAATGGTGATGCTGCGCCACTGCGGCACCGCATTCACATAGAAGTGGGTGGCGCGCTGCGCAGAGCCGTGCACAAAATCTTGGCGCGCCGCGAGCTGACCCCGAGTCAGGTACAGGTCGCGACTGCTGTCCAGGTATTGGCTAGCATCCAGTCCGAGCGTATCGCTGAGCTCCTCCAGCTGATGCGACTGGCCATAGAACACATTGACATCCTTGCCCGCATAGAAGCCGGCCCGCAAATAGCCCGGCTGTGCCACGTTCCGCTGATAGGCCACATTGGCGGGGGTCAGCTCGTAGCGTGCGTACCGTGTGATCTGGGCCTGCTCGTCGTAGCAGAGCTCCACCTGCGGCAGCAAGCCGGCGGCCACATTAAAGCCAATCTGCAGCAGTTCGGTGCCGCCCTCGCAGGGGTCACCAGTTCGCACGGCCTCATAGGTCGGCCAGGTTTGACAGCTGAATGCCCCTATGCTGGCATTCACTCCTTCCGATTCGTAGATCTGATTGCCCACACAGCGTGCCGTCAGTGCGGTATATCGATTGAAGGGCGTGGCTAGCGCCGCCGTGCAGTGCAAATCGATGCTGGAGCCCTCATCCACAGTATATAGACCCGATTCATCGGGCAGAAGCCAACTAAGAGCACCCTGTGGAGTGAGCAGTGGGGCAGGATCTTTGAGATCACCATTGCTGCTGAAGTAGCATTGGTTCGGATTGGGAGTGGGGGAAGGCGTTGGTGTGCTGGGGCTTGTGGTCGAGCTCGACGCTGTGCTGGAGGACTCGGTGGTGCTATCTGCAGGCGTAGTGGTGGGGAGATCAGTGGTGCTAACAGTTGAAATAGTGCTGGGATACTCGGTGGTGCTAACTTCAGGTGTTGTAGAAGACTCCACTGTGCTGGGATACTCGGTGGTGCTAACTTCAGGTGTTGTAGAAGACTCCACTGTGCTGGGATACTCGGTGGTGCTATCTTCAGATGTTGTAGAAGACTCCACTGTGCTGGAGGACTCGGTGGTGCTAACTTCAGGTGTTGTAGAAGACTCCACTGTGCTGGGATACTCGGTGGTGCTCTCTGGAGACGATGTGGATGATTCCACTGTGCTGGGATACTCGGTGGTGCTATCTGGAGACGTTGTACTGAGCTCCACAGTGGTGCTAACAGTTGGAGTCATAGTGGGATCTTCAGGTGTTGTAGAAGGCTGCACTGTGCTGGGATACTCGGTGGTGCTATCTTCAGGCGTTGTAGAAGGCTCCACTGTGCTGGGTTCATTATCTAAGCCAAGAACACCATTGGTCTGCAGATCATCAAGGGGCAGGTCCTTGACCACCTCTGTAAAATCCTCAACAGTACAAGCATACGAATAGCCCTCGTGCAGATCCTCCTTAAGCCAGGACACCCAGCTGAGCCGATGTCCGATATCCTCGCAGAGGATGTAATCGCTTTTAATTTGCTCCAGTGTGACATAGGGATTGTTCACACCCACCAAAACAATGCCCTCCCGACTGGCACGATCAATGATCACACGGAAGTACAACTTGGGCACTGGTATCAGCCCGTTGTTATTCTCGTCAAAGTCAAGGTAGAGTTCCCGCTCGACACCCTCGAAGTCGGGCAGTGTGGAGACGCCCCAGGTTCCCGTATAGCAGTCAGTAGTCAAGTTGCGATCGGCCACAAATTTGCGAACGCTCGTCTCAATTCGTTCCCAGTTGCCGCCATTGAATGTCTGCCATTGCGGGGCCACATTGATGAACAGGAAGGTGGACATTTGCGCCGCGCCAAAGATCTGATCCGTTTTAGCGATCATATGGCCGCGAGATAAAATCCGATCGTCGCTGTAGTTAAAGTAGGGCGAGGCATCCAAGCCCAGAATTTCGCTGATTGTGATATTCTGCTCTATTTGCGTGTACTTTGTATTGACATCCCGGCCACCAAAGAAGTCTAGCTCCACGAAACTTGGACGCGCCACGCCGTGCTGATAGTCGTAGCTGGAGGGATACAGCACATGGTGTACATAGCGTGTAACCTCGGCCAGCTCATCGTGGCAGACATCGTAGGTTTGCAGGAAGCCATCGTCGTCCAGCTGGAAGCCCACCTTGACCAGATCGGTGCCACCATTGCACTGTCGACCCGTGCGCAGGGCCGTGTAGCTGGGCCATGCCGCGCAGCTAAAGTTGGCAAAGGGGTAGATCAGCTCATCGACCAGGAAGTACTTTTGCTGCAGGCACTGTACCGTCAATTGCGTACGGTTTTCAAATGGTGCAGCAAATCCCGCGCCCGGACAGAACATGTCCAGCAATTCTCCATTGCTTAGCCGCACTGTATCCGTGGGATCAGGCACAATTAGCTCGTAGAAATCATGTCTCGCGAAAAGGGGCGCAGGATCGTTGAGATCACCGTTGACACGAAACTCGCAATCGCCGCGCACAGGAACACCCTCTTCACCGTCAGCATAGGGCAACACGCGCGGCAAGCGTTTAGTACGTAAGGCGAAAGCACTGGCAAGCAGCGCCAGGATTAAGATCACAGTCACGCAGCACTTCATGGCGCTACGTGTTCGCGTTCGTTATGTCAAACTTATAATAATTCTGAAGTTCTTATTGTTACTAAATAGCTTACGGTTAAGTCGATGTTATCGTTATCGAACATTGCCACTGACGCACTTATTTATGAAAGCTGATTATAGATTAAAAATTTGTAAAATCCCGTGGGCCGACCATGGCCCACATCATGACCAAAATAATGGCAATATGAGCACTCTTCGGTATTATTTTTAAATAGTACTGTAGTACTTCTGAACCACTTCAGCGCTGACATTCGTCCACTCTCTTCAGCTACTCAATTGCTTATCAATTAATAAGAGAGAAAGAGAGAGACAGAGAGAGAGAGAGAGAGAGAGAGAGAGAGAGAGAGAGAGAGACAGAGACAGAGACACTTTAAAATGCTTATCAGTAGGCAATGAGATTCGCATAGTACGGATGTAAGAGCATAGTACAAACATAAATGTTTTCACGCATTTGATCAACTGGATATCAAATAAAAGTATCAGGTTGTTCTACAGTATACTATAGTTTATTACGGTATACTAATTTCATGTTTTGTTCTTATACGTTATAAATTCTTATCAAATGCTTTATGAACATTTTATTGCACACTTTGGCCACATGCAATTTATAATTATATGATTCTAAGAATTACTAAAATCTATATATTTTATGCAGGCGTATGCTTTTTCTAAATTGTTTAATAGATTAAAGAAGTAAATAAAAAAAACATAACAAATTGTCACGTTCTAATTGATTGCTTATTTCTATAGAATCGGAGCTCCATCAAAATCAAAAACAGATATAGGCATGCATGCAATTATTAGTACTAAAGACTATTAAGCAACCCCAAACCAACTAGTGACCGTTGACTAATTTGCAGCACTGTACGTGCGCGTGAATTTAGGAAATTGACTTTCCAAATTTTGTGGGACACACTAAGCAAAAAAAAAAAAAAAAAAATATAAGTTCATAGAGTAAAGCTCCAGACTGACTAAAATATATCCTGCACCCAGGAATTGATGCCAGGACCACGATTTTGTAAATATTCGCACAATCTTATTGTAACCTATTACAAATATGTCCGTGTGCAGGGTATGAACAGAAAAAAATACAGAATTATATGTAAAAACAAATCATTTGGTAATTGGATTTGCAGAAATACAATTTATTCACATTTGTTGCTGACAGCTGCTACTCACACAAGGCCTGCCAATAAAATGCAATAAATAAGTGGATACTTCTACAGTGGAAATATTTATCAATAGAATGGCACTTGACGTACTTGCTTATTTCATTTATATTTCAGCTACGCGCTGTTAAGCAAGTGCTAATCAATGGAGGCATGCCAGGTTTAGTAATAAGTGAGATTTAATTTTCGAAATTAAAACAAAATCAGTTAAAGGGTCTGTGTGAATCAAGTCTTCCACTATATGACACCTATTCCCATTAATTAGTGCAATTATTTCAATGATACTTGAATAGAAAATTCATCTTGTAGTTATATCCTGTTCCCAATAAAACTGGCTTAACGTACACTAAATTCCGTTATGTTAATTAGCTAATTAGTTTAGTATTTATATTCGTGCCTTTAATTTGAGGACAACACTATTAGCAGATTGCCATTAATCAATTCTAGGTGCGAGTACTCGCCTGACTATGACAATTTGCGCATAAATTTTGATTTTCAACAATTTATGTTAACTACTGGTAACACATGGCGTATGCGCATTGTTGTTGTCATTGGCTACCGATTAAAATTGCCGGTGCTAAAGTGTGGAGGCTGGTGTAGCATCTGGCACTTGCCTCTTGCTAATGTCAACCTTAATTATAATTTTTCATTTGCACTTCCTTTCAACTTTCGCCCCTTCGTCCTTGACGGATGACTGTGCAGTGCAGCTCGCAGGTCGCAGCTCAATTAAAAGTGCATTAAGATAGCGCACGGCAGGTCACAATGCTAGGGCTCCAGATGCTGGCTGATAATTTCTTGCCTGATTGCAGTCACTTAATGAAAGTGCTTAATTTGACAGGGGCAGATGCACAAAATGGCATTGAATGTTGCCAAGAATAATTTCTGTGCACAAAGTTGCCAATAAACTTTGAACAATTAACAAAAAAATTTGGACATATAAAAATTATGGAAACATAGTTTTGTTTTTTATTTTCCTATAGATAAATATTTTTAATATAAATTCTGAAATATTATAGCCTAAAGCACACCTCTAGTGGCTGCAGGATATTAAAACGGATACAAACAGATATGCAAACACATATCTTTATGGCTTTATGCTATTTTCCAAGTGTCTTTTTATTCATCCTTTTGGAAGAAGTGAGCTGAAAAGCTCTTGTATAGCGTATAAGCCCCCTCGAATAACACTGATACGCCGTGTGACCAACGCTGTTGATGGCAACATCGCGGCATTGAATAAATGAAGAAGAAGCATAAATGTAGATGGCGTTGGCGATGGCGTTAGCGCTGGTGATGGCGATGGCGATGGCGATGGCGATGGCCAAACCGGCCACTGGCAATGATGGCCAACAAGGCTGCTTTCAAGTGCAGCTGGCAAACGCGCCAACTGCAAAAGACAGCGCCAAACAGGGCAGCGAAAAAAGCAACGCGCTCATTTTTTATATATTTTTATATTTTTTCTTGCTGTTTTTTGAAGGGATGTGGCTGAGATTTTTGTTTTTTTTGCTTATTTTTTCTTTTCTTTTTTTGTTCGGTGCCTTTGCCAGGCGTAAGCAATTTTTGCAGCTCTCTTTCTTTTAAGCGAAACATTTTAATTTAAATGTTAAAACGTGACAATGGCGCAGTCACGAGGGGATATGAGACTGTCCCACGTGTCAGTCAGTCAACGGCACATGCAGCTACCCTACTTCGCACCAAAAGTTAACCAAGTTGCTCAACTTGTTAAAAATGAAGTGCTTTCTTTTATATTATATTATACTATTTATATTATTGCAGGTCACATTTGATCAGGGCTTTAATTTATACTAACACAAATCAATGAACATATTTTTGACCAGCAAATTAATTATACTTTAACAATATATATTTTATTATTATTATTTGTATTTCTCTTTAAATGAAGGGTATTCTTTAGTTGGCAGTGCTGCTTTTGCATGCACGTCAATCTTGTTGCTCTGTCATTGACAGCGTCGTGTGGATGCTGCTTTTGTTGTTGTTGTTCTTGTCGTTGTTATTACTTGTTATTCGAGTGGATTACCAACCATGTTCAGCGTCCAATGTCCAAGGGGACTGGAGTAGCCCTCGGACAGAAATTGTTGTTGAATTATGGCTGCTCAAAAAATTTGAATGACGGCGCGTTTTGGTTGAGCCCAGGGCAAAGTCGTGGATTCTGTTAAGCTGTGGTAACCACAGCTCAAGTGCCAATTAATAAGTTTCGCTTTTGGTACGCGTAAAAAAGCCCAACAGCAGCAGGAGTAACAACAAGAACAACACAATTAAATGGAACCCCTTTGGTCAACAACCCTTTGGCAGTCCATATGATTGCTGTGAGCTGTTGACGTTGTTCAGTCGTTGGTCAGCCTTGTTTGCATGAATTATTCAAAGAAAAGGATATTAAATGCAAATATACGCACATACATTAAATACACACAGAGTAGCTTATATACATATCTTTTTTTTATTTGATGTACCACTGATGTTGTTGCTGTTGCTGATGTTGTTGAAGAAGGACGCGCTTGAGTAATTGGAAGTTTTTACTGTCGCCTCGTTTGCCTCAATTCCGCGCACTCCTTATTCTTGTTGTTGTTGTTGTTTATGAAGCAAATTTTAATTAATAATGTGCGGCTTCACACATCGCCATAAAATATTCATACCAGTACAGTCGGTACTTTAGACGCTCGTTTAAAGTTTATTGGCGAAATTAAAGTACAGATAAGTATGAAAACAGAAATGTCATGACCAGCTCTTTTGCAGAAGTACTCTTCTGTTGACAGTTTTGTGATCAGCTTTGTTCTTATTCAGCTTCTTCTAATTGATTTGGAACGAAGCTGAACTTTCAGTTCCATCTGTGGTATATTAAGCAATTATCATTTCTTCATAATTTCCATTACCATTTTCTGCATTTCAATTAGCAGTTTCATTGTCAGTACAGAGTATTTGTATGCAAAAATCGAATAATAAGTGAGTTAACAAGTAATACATTATGATATCAGGGTTGTCTCAAGTGCATTGTTGCCATTGTTTTGTGTTGTGTGTTGTGCGTTGCCAGTTGCCTGTTGCCTGTTGCTGTTTTTCTTTCACTTCAGACGGAGCTCGTTTCACTTTCCGGCTTTTGCTTTTCCCCTTTGCGCAGTGTGCTTTTGTACAAAAGGAAATTTTCAGCAACAATGTATGTTGATTTTAACTTTAGCATTTGCTGCTGTTGCAGTTGTTGTTGTTCTTGTTGTTGTTGTTGTTGTTGATGTTGCTTCTGCGGCTGTTGCTGTGTGCGCCATTGTTGCTATCTGTAATGTTGCCGTTGTGCTCGCAACGTTTAATTCAATGTAAACGTGTTAAAGCGTGCCCAGCATGCGGAAAAACAGAAAAACAGTTTTAAATTGAAACAAATATGCAATGCCTGCCCTACTGGCTGACGGTCTTCTCTTTTCGACGATTGATCCTCTCTCGGACTCGCTGACTGACAAATACCATTGTATATATGTACATATATGTACATATATCATATCACACGCATGAGGTCTCATCGACGACAGTGGGAATGTTAAATATACTCATTTAATTTGATTTTAATTTCACTGGTTGCACTCTGGATGCAGCGTGTGGCATATAAAATTGATTCCAGCCAATTTTCAATCAGGCTGTAATTAAGTCAAAGCTCTTCGGCTATACTTATTGTTCAGTGCGGGTGTAAAAGTTTCATATTGATTAATGGTAGCAATTAAATATATGTACGTTTCGGTAGCTTTTCAAATGATTTTTCCTTTTTAAAAAACATTGTTCAGTAGTACTCTTGTGTAATTATTCTTTGCATGTTAAGCTCAGCTTTAAATCTAATTAATAGTCATCTTTAAACTTTTTAATAAATTTGTACAATATACGTTGGTTTGGGAATTAAAGGGGCATCGATTGTTGAGATACATTTAATTTTTTATATATCCTTCCAAGAAGCCAACTCAAATGCAGAGTAGTTTATTAAATTATTTTTTAGACACAGTTCCTAGAAACAAAAAATATGTTGCACTAATTTGTAATAGCTTTTATATAAATATCTACTACTTACAATGGGTTTCGCATGATCCGAAAAAGGAATTTCCAGCTTTAGTGATTGTTTTGGTGTTCCAGTTTTGATCTCATTAAGCAATTTTAGGACATCATCAACAAAATCTGGTCTTAAGTTTCCGCATGCGATGCGCAGTAGCTGCAGTTGCTTGCATTCGCCTATGATTTTAAGCAGGGCAGCAGAAATGTCCGATCTGCTGGACATCCAGATGCTGAGCTTCTGCAGCTGGGTCAGTTGCGCCAGCTTCTCCACACTTTCAGCCGTCGGGCAGAAGCACTTCAGCCTCTGCAGTCTGTGCAGTCGGACAATTTGCTGAGTCTCCTCCGGACTGAGGGTGCCTCCATCGATTATTAGATCTTGGATTTGCGACCGTGCAGCCAACTTAGTGAGCAGTGGCACAAAGGAGCCGTAAGGCCGAGTTCCGTAATAGATTAGCCGCCTCAGCTTGGGCAGTTTGGCAAGCGGTGTGAACACAGAAGCCTCCGCTATTATGCCAAGCTTCAGCGTTTCTAGGTTGGCACAATGGGGCACGATATCACTTAGGCTATGCAGGACACTGTTATAGCCAATATGCAGAAAACGTATATTGGGATTCGACTTGCAGCATTTGGCCAGAACTGGAGCGCTTATTTGGCTTACTAGCAAATGCAGCTCCTCGAGGTGGCTGAGCTGGCTCAGATTGACATAGGTAAAATCTGCAAAACAACAAGAATAACTAAACTGAGTCATCAAAATGGAGTTTGTTCCCATCATACGTACCATTTATTGCATGGAGTCTTAGAATCTTCAGTTCATTCAAGTCCTTGACTGCGATAAAGATTCGCTCAAAGACCCGTTCAATTAAAGTGCCTACAGCCTGTTTAATTACCAAACAATTTAAGCTGACCATGCCTGTCAAAGCGAAGCAAAGGTTCTCAAAACAAGTAAGAGGAGTTACATTTTCAGTGTATCTTTCTTGAAATGTATCAAAGTAACACAAATCGATGGTGAGACTCTGTACTGACTCTCGACAAATGCAGAATCCGATAAGCTCCTGCTTTGATTTCTTCAAGTCTAACGTGAATTGTCGATAATTCTTTGTGCTCCAAGCGATGAACACCTCGCGAAACCGATGACAGACCCGTGCAAAACTTATCCGATCTTCAGTAGTTAAATAATTCAGTAAATACCCAAGACAATCATTTTTTAAATCCAAAATATGTAATGCGCACATTTTTATGAACCGGCGCGTTGTGCTTTGCAGGCGAGACTGAATTTCCCAATTTGAAATAAACAAGAATAATTTTAACGCTATGAAAGGCCACGTATCTTAGTCGCATGAGTAATCAGTGGGTACTAATAAATACAATAGATACATACACATTCTATATATACTTAAATATACTTGAACCAGCGAGAATGTTAGACAAACAGGTTTTCCCTCGTGCATTATAAACTATCATATGTAGTATTTCACCATTATTTAGTTTTCTGTATTTTCAAATTACATGTAGATATTTTCCACAAATGAAAATTCTCTATAATTAATCGAAATATAAATAATATAAAAATATAAATAATCATAATATTAATAATAACAACAAGCCAACTGTTATATTCGCAAATATGTATAAAATGAATTTTATATATCATAATAATAAAATGTATGTAAAACCTATAATTTTAAATTTGATATTTCAAGTGCTTTCTTATTTTTTAACGGCATTTTCCCAATTTCTAAATTTCGAAATGTGAGCTTTTTTTTTTTTTTACTTGCAGATTTCTTGCTTTGTGGTTCAGCAGGCTTTCTTTCGCTGTTATTTATGAAAATTTTCCGAACAGCATCAAAATTCGAGACTTTCCCTTTTTGATTAGAACGCATTTGCTTCTGTTCAATAGGATGTTTTTTCCGGATGACAGGTTTAACTGAAGCAGGATTTCCTATTGAAAGAGGCTTCTCCCAGCGATTAACTGAATAGTTCACATTTCGGCTGGGACTATTACCGGACCGCACCCACTGAAAACTGCTGCTATTGGTGGCAATAGTTTTAACGGCGGAAGGGTGGGCACTGCCCGAATTGAGTCGCTTTGATCTGTGCTTTTGTCTCATTTCGGTATCCGCAGTCCTGGATGGCGGTGTCAATTTGCGATCCTGCGACGGCTGCTCATAGTCGAAAATCACTTTCTGCAAAACGATAGCGTTGTCGAGCAGAGCGGGCATGAACAGCTGCGGCTCGCGCCCTGGATGCTCGACCAATACGACGCTTTGATCCAGCAATAGCTTCATTGAGAATTTTAATTGTTTGGTTTTAAAATGCATTTTCACCAGGCCAAAACTTTACTATCTACAAACTTTTATTGACTATATACATTATATCAGTGCTACACATTTAAGATAAATTGAAGTTTGGCGCCTATGTAATGTGTTAACACAAAATAAATCAACCGAACTCTGGAACAAGGTCTGATTATGCATCTCGCTAATTTTATGCATCACCAGCTGCTTTTGATTGATGCTTAATGTGCCGCTTCTTTTGCTCGACCAGGATTAACTTCTCTGTCTGTTTGTTGAGCTTTCTACGCGCCTTTTGGACTGTTTGCGATTTCTGATCGCTCCGTTTATTTCTTTCTTCACGAACAAATTTTGTGGGATTTACAAGAAGCGTGGATAGCCCAACAGCCTGGGCCGCTAAGGAAGCGGCTATGAAAGCAGCATTATCGGTGGTAGCAAGCGGTTTTATCAGCGACCTCTTCGATTTCCCAATCGCATATTGCGCCAATTCGTCAGCGCAGACACGCTTCATGACAACGCAATGGCTAGTAATATGAGGCAGAAATATCTCAGATTCATAGCCATTACATTCCACAAGCACCACGTTTCCGTCCGAAATGAGCTTAAGTTCGAAACGCAACTTGGGGCCGACTGAAACCAGCTTCTTGGCCGCCAAGCCCGCTGTTCCTGTCGTCGGCTTCCGATTTGGCAGCCGTGTGCATCGGTGCAACGGCGAATTAGAGCGTACATCAGTCGCCGGGTTTTTGGGCTGGCGGTCGCATAATACATTCGTCAAGTAGATGCGTCCACTCTGCACCTCAGGCAGAAATATTTCGGACTCGTACCCATGAACCTCCACTAGGACAACACTCTTGTCCGCCAGTAATTTTATATGAAATTTAGAACGGTTTGCAGTCACAGAACGGTTACTCATAATTCTGAGGCCCGCTAACGGCAAACTTCTGTCAATAACAACCGTTTTTTTTTAAATATTCTAAAGTTATCAATTGCCCCTTTGTACTGTTATCAATAATACAATTGTGAATCTCGGCGAAGCTTAGATTTCTGTGATACTAAAGGGAGATTATTTTTTTTTTTAATTTTGATAATTTTGAGCAACATGCCGCTTACTTTTGATTATATTCTCAAAGCGGATCGAGAAACTAATTAAAATATAGTTCTATATTGTATGTCTTACATTGAATTCTTTCCGGTTCAAATGTGGAATGTTAATTTATGGTGTCAATGAAACTTAAATTGACATATTGGCAATAAAAGCTTGGTTTAAATCAACACAACTAGTTACAATGTTTGGAGTTTAGTGTTAGCTATTTTTTGAAAATAGTATTTTTTTTGTACATGCGGAATGCTAAATCTTTTCAATTATAATGAAAATGATAATTATATATATATAATGTCTGTTTTGAGTTTATAATCATTTAATACCGCGTCCGCTTTCGGCGAAGCAGCCAATAAAGAAAACCACAAAACAACCACGTTGGGCTATCAGCGATGTAACAGAATCCAATACCAAGCATTTTTCTTAATTCTATCAAAGAGCAGGCAAATTTATGGCCCATACTATTAAATGTCAGAGTTTCTGGCGCAGCGCCGGCTGTGTTTTATGTGACCCAAGTAAATAGAGTTTAAGGGAGCACCTTTGATAGCAAAATAGAAAAAATGGGCAACCACTTTCGACTGAATTCAGTTGGTTGCGCAGCTCAGCGAATTATAAAAAAAAATTCAATTATAAGCTTTAAAATGGCGTGGGTTTGGTTGCACCTGGTTTCTCTACTATTTTTTTATTCGTTCCCAAGTTCTTCATAGTGAGTGCACTTTATCTTCTAATGCAGCACGTTATTTAACTGAAACTAAAACTAAGGGATCAGGAATTTTACAAAATAGAATATGTTTACAAATCAAGTGGCCTGTTCTGTAAGTTTACAAGTTTTTTGTTGCAAACGAATTTAAAAAATTGATTTGGTAAGTTTGACATGCATTTGATTTGTGTTTTGTTCACAGGAAATGCCGTTAATTTGCGCCTATCCCAATAATAAAGGTCCATGAATGATATTTCAACGCCTGTCGTCTGCGCAAGTAATTTAATCTGACAAGAGCCAAAAATAAATAGGCTTAATGTGTGAAGAAGTTGACAGCAACGTGTTTGAAATGCTCCCGTCGGCAGTTCTCAGCTGTCCCAGAGTTATATATATGCATATACATATATATATGTTTGTTTGGGTTCACTAGGATCTCCTCAAAGACATGAGAATAAGCACAAAATTTGCATAAGAAAGTGTGAAGCTCTCTCCATCACTAAGTGCGTCTGTGTGTGTGTGTGTGTGTGTGTGTGTGTGTGTATGTGTATGTGTATGTGTTTTTGCGGGTGTGAGTTTTCCGTAAGCCGGTTTTTGCAGTTTTTGACAAATGACTTAAAGCCTTGAGGGCACACAGCTTTGAAAAGGGTTAAAATAATTTGTTGGGACTGTTAAATATTGAATGTGGACCAAACACAACGAGGCTAAAACAAAAACATAATAAAAATGAAATATTTTCATATACGGAACATGCAAAAGGATGTTATGAGCCAAATATACATATACGTTCGCATTAATATACCTATACATATATTATTCCGTTGGAAATTGTTTAAGTGGAAAAACAAAATATATTCGCATATAGAATATTTATAGTTGTCTTAAAAGTGACAATCAAATTTTTATAAGCCATTTAGTTTCTGGGTCTGAATTAAATTTTGTACACGACTGCTTTTTAAAAATGTGTTTGGGTTAATACCATAAAATATTAACAAAGATCAGTTTGTTCAAAGCATTATTTGACAACTTTAACCAAAGAACATAAAGCAGTTTTAATTGTTTGCTTAAAATCAATAGTAATATTTTTTCAAATAAACAAAAGGCCTGAAACTTAGCTTGAAATAAGTTCTGTATGAAATTATGCTTGACTAAATTAAGATTTGCTCCAATATATATTGTATATAGCATATGTGTACAATTTTATTGCCCGAAGCAAATGTTGCTGTGCAAGTGACTTATGCCTTTGATGTACGCTCATGAGACAGCAATTTCACACCGATATACAAACACACACACACACACACACATACACAGACACGCATAAATATCAGACAAAATTACATACTTTACCTACTTAGAGGAAGAAGGGCAAAGAAAAAGTTTCATGCACAGTTTCAGTTCGGTTTTATTGTGCCAACTTGGGCTGATGACAATGGCGGTCGAGGTGTGCGTTTAATCCGGAAACTTATTTATGTATGTACAGAAGCATGTATGTGTGCACAATTATATTGTATGTATATACATACATACATATAATATATATATATATTTATATATATACTCATATATATTTTTAGTGTGTATATGTATCTTTCCGGTCGTTTGGCTTACGCATTTCTCGTGTATGTGTAATCGGACCGAGGGATGAACTGAGCGACAAGTCGGACACTTTCTTATGACACGACCGCGCACACTTTCACTTTACATAAGCTCTTTGTAGTGCTTACTGCCTGACACTCCTCAGCGTAAATGTGTGTGTGTGTGTGCGTGTGTGCCAGTGTGTTGACAAACACTTGATAATTCCTTGCATACACGCACTTTGCCTTGGATATGCTCGTGTGTACGATAAGTAAGTACGAGTATCTGCAAGATAATCCTACGTATCTACTGAGCTTGCAGGGCCATCTGCCAGTTGCTTGTTTGTGGCCATCCGCAAGGGTCTCTTGAATTATTTTAAATTGTTTCTGCCATGCATTTTGATCGAGATTTTATGTATTCATATGCGTGCACATCTATAAGACGAAATAAAATAAAAATAAAATAATGGCCCCTTCTTTGCATTTGCTAAAGGGCCATAAACTGTGATTTAGCGTCTTAGAATCGGACTTCTATCAGAATTGTATCTCGCAGATGGTTAAGCGGCCAATTTAATGGGTTGTGGGTCGATTTTTAAACAGCTTGGATTTTCATTTCAAAAAGTTCTTTTTGTGAGTTTTATTTTGTTTAGATAAGCCATACATTAAGGCTAAAAAGGATATAATAAAGTGTGCGCAAATATATGCTCTTTTTCAGCCCATTCTGTACTCCATTCTATATTTAGTTCCCGGACGCTGGTCACTTGCTTTGTGGCTGATGATGAGCACTTGCTCTGTTAATTTAATTAACGTGCAAATGGCTGAAATTACTTTCCGGAAAGTTTTTCTGTTTGCTTAGCCTTGTTGGCGAAAGGCTTCAGGGACGCGCCATAGATCAAAGTTGCTCACGTGCTGTGCACCGCATCTCGGGTCGCATTTGTGTTTGTAAGTGTAAGTTGTCCGTGTGCCCTGTCAGCAGGTGTACCAGCGTGTGTACTGGTGGAATTGTGTGCATTCGGACGGTGCCATATTCCGCTTTGGTATTATAAAGTAGGTCAGTAGTTGTATGTATGACGCCAATAAAAGTTAATGCGTCCGTGTGTGAATGGCATATGGAATGCCGGTATTTGCTCCAGCTTGTTGATATTTTTTAATATTTATGGAATTTTAAAATGACAGTTAACACATTTGCGCGGAACTGCGCCGACTTGAAAATGCATCACTTATTTGAAATCGGTTCGTGAACAGCCAGCAAAATTGTTTCAATAACTTAAATTACCTTTTTCCACCCAGATACCCCGGAGCTATTTACAGAACTATAGAATGTGTTTTAATTATTTGATCAAAACCTAGAAATTACATTAAGTGCTTTTAAAGTAATTTTCAATAAAGTTACATAAGTTGTATATAGAAGCTTTAAAATTCCCTTCGGGCACCACGAAAAAAATAACTTCAAAGTTAAAATCATAAAAATGAACATCGCAACAAAAAAACATGAACATTTTCAATTATGCTAAACTTCGAACTGTTAATTAAATCTGTCAGAAACAATTTGGGAAATTGTTCACTTAAAAGCCGCCAACAACACTTGTAATTAGAAATAATAAAGTAAAAGAAAAAATTAACTTATTTACCTGGCAAACGAGCAATCTCTACAAAAGAGACAATATAAAAGAGAAGTAAAGTAAGTTGAACGACTACAAAAGACCCATTACGCAGCTCCAGATATAACATATTTCAAATATATCTAATTGAACTGACGAATTTTCTATGTACGAAACTGATATACGTTTTGCGGCTATTGTGCAGGGTATTAGCAATTCATGTGCAAACAATGCGATTGCGTCCCAAGAGACTGACAAATGAAATGTCTACGCAACAAAATAGCAACGGTCGGAGTCGGAAATACGTCAAGTGTGAGCACAGAAAGCCTTCGATGAGATGAGTGCTGAGATGAGCTGGGTACCCGGATAGTGGGTAAAGACGTCCAGGAAACGGCCAGGCGACAGCTTCCTCAGTGCTACTATTGTGTATTGTGTGCTGTGGAGTGAAGCGTTGACAATAACGGAAATTATTGTTTCAATTCCTATTTTCTAACATTGTGAGCAACGTCTTCTGCCAAGTAGCTTTTCAACTAAGATTATGGCAAACATTGCCAAGCTTTGTGTGTCTGTGGCGTTTTAAAGATTTAAACCTGTTAAATAAGACCATTTGGTTTTAAAGAAACTTAACTGAATTTGGTTAATATGATTAAAAGAAATATGTATATTAATAGTTAATTGATCTTTCGTATATAAAATAATTCTATATCTGGATTTAAACTTTAGTATATACACATACATTTGTTTTTTAAATTCATCTTACACAGAAGTTACCAAAGAACAGCTTTACAGATATATCGAAGATTTGAGCAAAAACTTAGTTTTCAATGTTGGCACTATTTAGTTTATATATTAGAAGCAGAATGAGAATCTAAATTGCAAAATTGTTATCAGGATAATTTGTATTTCATTTTTGGACCAATCGTAATTATGATGATACCCGTTTGACCCACTTTTAAGGAGTATAAAAATTTAAAAAACCCATGCATCGATGAGTGGCTATTTAAAACTCAGCTCTACTTCATTTGTAGAAAATTTTTTACGATTACGATAAAAGTTTAATAAACATTCATTGACTCATATCTAAGTTAAATGTTCATATCTGTTATTATGGCTTATAAAAACTTGGCAGAGGCGCAATAATAAAACTGAGCACATTATCGAAAAGCATAAATTGAAAATATCTATTAAATCTATTTGATTATTGAAGCAAAAACTTAAGTTTAAAATGAAAATTTGGTATTCTG
This sequence comes from Drosophila nigromelanica, assembly GCA_004149465.1. NCBI lineage: Eukaryota > Metazoa > Arthropoda > Insecta > Diptera > Drosophilidae > Drosophila > Drosophila nigromelanica. The sequence continues at coordinate 50,953 of SCDS01000045.1, forward strand.
AGTGCTAAGAAAAGACTTTGTCGGCATTTGTCATTCATTAATTAACTTGTAGTACACAGAAACTCGAAGACAAATTGCTTCTGTTGTGGCTGCTGTTGTTGTTGCTTGAGATTTTCTTGGTAATTGCATTGTTTGACAAAGACCCAACTGTGTGACCTTTTGACAGTTTATAGTCTTAACTTATGTGCATTGCCCTACGGCAGGGACAACAGCTAAGCCATGAGGAAAACTTTACGTAAGCCTTGTTGACTCTTGAACTTAGTTGTCGTCCTGCAGCTGATGCAGATCTTTGGGAACAACATCAATGCAGCCATTTATTTAGCAGCAAAATGGATATTTAAAAAATGTTTTTCGATTTTGTGCGAATTTCTTTGACGTTTCATGCAAACTTGTTGAAGTGTTTCAATTAAAACTTGAAAACTTGTTGACATTTATTGAACACTCTAACATGGAGAAATGTCGTCCTTCCAGGCGCTTGTCAAGTGTAGCAACACACACACACACACACACACACACATACACGCTCATACTTAGATACACGCATGTTCAAGTTGGTTAAGCATTAGATGTGTCCTATGACAGTTTTCTGGGCTCAATAAAAAGTCGTTCACTTTGTGATTTTATGTCACTGTGTAAGTCATCCGAAACGACCCTTTGAGCAATTTTATCATATGAGAGGGATTTAAAGTTCTCTGAAAGTCTGTTGATAGTGTTTAATAACGAAATCAAACATTTATGACTATTTATGACTTTGCCGTAGGTCCAAAATAATTAAACTTCTGCCAAATGAAACAATTCGACTGTTTTAGAATTTTAATTGTAATTTTGATATTTGCTTTAAGCCGCACGTTGTTTACTTTTGTTTTGCATTAATTATTTGTATTTTATGGCCCCTTTCTTGATTTGGCTAACAATGTAACGAATTTATTTTGTTTATGCTAATACAATAATTTGCAATTTAGTTTGCGGTAGAATAATTAAATGAAAACGCCAAACAAAACGTATTTATACCCTGCCCTTCAAAAATGGATAAAGTGGTTATATTAAAATTATGTAAATTAGGGTGGCTCTGAGAAGTATTATATGTATTCATTATCAGCAATAATAACCGATTCGATCGATCAATGCCGATTTGTGTATTTGGCAGCTTGTATGCGGTTTTCTATCTTAAAGACTACACAAAACCTAAGACAAAATTTGAAGACACCAAATTTGATGTGTATGTACTTCGATGCTCTTCAATAGAGAAAATTTATTTTAAAAATTTGACCTATTTGAATTTTCTTTTTTTTTTTTCTATATATAGCCTGAGTCCATTGCAAATGGATAAAAAAAAGCGCAAAAATATGTAGGAAGAGCTGAAGTGCCCAAATTTGGAAACCCCGACTAGAGCATTCTCACTTGTTTTTTTTTTTGGTTTTTTTTTTTGTAATAAATTTCTCATTAATTCAGTTAGCTTGTCGAGGTATGCATTAACAAGTTGTACTATATTAATAGGTATAAATCATAAGCATACATATACTTATGTACTGACCTAGATTTTGCTATTGTACTTTTATCGCAAGTATTGTAACATAAAGAGCACTCAACTTGGGTAAATGCGTATGACAAGGTTTTAAGTGCATTCTGGCACTTTTGCAATCCAAAAGATCTGTAGCACGCATTAATTGCTTGGAAAATTATATTCTCTCGTGAGCTCAAGCTTTATACCACATTCGAAACCAAAATCGTTTTGTTCCGTTTAAACTAGACATACATAATCCAATTAATGCACAAGGACAACGAACCGTTCCTTTTGATACCTAATTGGTTTACGGTAAAGGTAAAGGTAAAGGTAAAGGTATCATCAACCCAGTCAAAGTGCCGTTGCTGCACGGCTTGAAGTTTCAGTTTGTGGCACCCACTCACGGCTAGGTATATAAAACGGCTAATTGGTTTTCCAGAAAGGTAACATAATTGGCATGTGGCTAACGGCCAATCAGACAGACTAATTGAATGTGCGCCAAAGGGTTTAATGTCTTTTATACACTTGTAAGCTGATGGGAGGTATGTTCGATAAATAAAGCTCACAATTCATTTGAAAAACTAATTTTCTATATCAATTTCAGTCTGCTTACTAATTTTAGCTCTATAGGCTACATGCACACAGTCTTTTCAACAAAAATCAACCTATTAGAAAAAAAAAAACAATAATGTACAAACTATGTTAATTTAAATCTACTAAAAAACAAGTAAATTATTTACTTTTTTCCTGTAGTTTTTTGCGAACATGCATAATTTTTAAATATTTTAATCATACGCATCGTTACATTTTTATCATAAGCTGATATGTGCATATATATAACATTACATGGGTAAAAAATGAACAGAAGTATTTTGTGTGAGTTTCGTGAACCCAACGAACCGATAATTAAAAGTTCATCATTTTCTCGCAAACTGCATTAATATTTATGCTTTGCGAAGGCAAATTAAATATTGGTATTTATTACATAATTATTATGGCCTTTGGCCTTTGGAATATGAGCATAACAATCACTCGTAATACATTTTAATAAACTTGCTGCGAGTATTTACAGATGAAAAATTCCAGACAACAAGTATGCATATGAGTCCGCGTGTGTTTATATGAGCAGCAATGGAATTTGTATTGCTAAAAATATGTATTTAATCACTACTAATATTGTATCATGTGATGGTATGTAAACCCTTTTTTAACACATATATTCTGTAATTAAGATGTAAATTATGTAAATCGAAAATTCTAAACAAAATGATTTATTCATCTGCAAGCAGAGCTGCTTCTCAGTCAACAAATGTAAACAATGTATTTACCATTTACAAAGAACGAGACCAGGCAGATGAGATAAAGCCCCAACACGATGGACAAACATTAAAACAAAAATTGTGCTACAGAAGTGCTGACTATGTCTGATTGGCAATTGCAATTCACCAGACCACAAAACAAAGTGCAATACATTTACTTGGCCAGTTGTTTCCGACTGTCTATTGTTTGATTTGATTCTATTCGGGCTCAGCTGGGAGAAAGATACTGAATGACATGTCGTAAAGCATTTGATTTGGCTTGCTTTTGATTCGTTTGCTATTTGTTAAGCACTCAATGACAAGCACTTTGGCAATTTATTTTGCACGTTGGCATATTTAATAGGCAGTCACAAGCCTGCTCGACAGCTGACAAATTATGCCAATGTGGGCTGAGCGCTAATGCACTGGGCCTGAATAATTGATCTGGCACTGTGTCTGAGTTTTCAGTGCGTGAATGAAACACATATGTTCATTGTTGTTCGCTTAGCGTGCAATTGTCACGCTGCGTATACGCAATTTGCATATAACGCATCCGCCCCGAGCCACTTTCATCGCACACTCAGAGGAAGAGAACAACCTGATGTCTCTTGTTTATTAGATGCGAATTTCAATTTGAAGCTGACGAAAAATTGCAATCGCCGTACAATTGCGAGAGAAACTTGAGAAGTTGCCAAGCATATATTTACAGGCATTTAATGATGTCTTTTAAATCTACCAAAAGCAAACATAATTAAGTTGAGATTCAAATAATTTAATATAAAACACTTTAAAAACCATTGACAACCAATGCATATTATTTGTTTTGATGCCTCAAAACTTCTCTTCCAACCGGCCAGCATGCATTTAAGTTTCCCATGCGTAATTGATTTAATTATTACTCAAGCCGCAGAGCAGCTGACAAAATGTCTTGTCGGGTAAATTCCACTCAATTGGATTTCCGAAAATAAACACCTGTCCTTGATTAGAAAGCCCACCCAAATTCGACCTAGCTGTAATAATTTGCATGGGGCAACACATCCTGTCGGGCTTGACTAAAATGCAACGCAATTGCAAAATAAATAAATAAATTCATTTACAGTGCCTTAAGGAATTATTGTCTTCAACACAAATTCCTCATACGGCTGTGGTGTTCGCAATGTTACAATGTTTTCATTTCCAGAAATTTTAAACAGTTCAATAACTAAATTGACATAATTTTCAGTATTTGAGAGCCGTTTAAAGTTAATTTGAGTGTATTTATTTATTATGAGAATTTTTAATTTATTGCTTAATTTACTTATTATATATTATTTAAATACAATATTAACACTCATGAAGTCTGTATATTTGAAAAATGATGAATACTAAAGACGGCTTTAAACATTTTGAAGTGTTACAGAAATGATTGTTCAAAAGTATAAATTTTAAATCGGATTTTTGTATTGAAATTAATACGAAAAAATCTCTTTAAAAGAGGGAATATTACAAACAGCAATTAAAACTGTATAAAATATTAAATTGCATGCATACATAAATAATTATTTTATTTGTTGATGATTATGTGTGTTACATGGCTCAATAAAAAAGCACTGCATATAAAAAATACAAGTATATTGGCAGGCCTTGAATCATCTCTGTGTGGAAAGTTTCCCATGCCCATTTCGAACAACAATTTTCACACAAAATTTAACACATACCCGAGTGCCCGGAGCCTCACCTGGTGGCAATAACTCTTGCGCTCAGCTGGGCAGCTGTTGGGCGTTGAATTGAAAACATGTTGCAATGCGAATGGAGGCTTGTGGTGCTGCGCTAGCTGTTGGTGATTAACTATGGACTGCTTGGCAGGCGTCATTAAGTCCTGGCACTGGGGCACTGGGCCGCAATTTAAGTATGTATGCAAGCCGCGACTTTTATGGAAAAACTTAAAGCACGATAAAAGATTGTTAAAGTTGCCCACCCAAAGTAAAACTGGCAGCTGCACTTAATTTGCAGGCAGCTCATTTGGGCTTGCGGGCAGTATGTTTTCTGTTTTGCTTCATATTTATTTAAATCGTCTGTGTGGGTTATAAGGGAATATGCAAAAACTTTAGACGGCAGCTACTTATTGTTGCCATCCCCTTTTATCAAACCTGCCCCGTTATTCTCTCTTTCTATCCATAACGCGGAGTATGCGTGTAATCTACTCAAAGCAAATAAATTTTTAATGTTGACTAATGTAGAAAATGTGCGCAGAAATTTACCTGGTCCTTGCCATCTTTCCTAAGTAATCCAGAGGCAGAGCCAAGCCGAGAACGAGAAAGTTGCTGTAAGCTAGCGTAAATTGCAACAGGCTCAGGATGTAGCTGAAGGCAATGTTACAAATTGAAAATGAAGACCTGGACCAACTTTCTAAGACACACAAATCAGAGAGCATGAAACAAACAAAGAAACCAGTTGCAAGATCATCGAAATTTAGAACAATTTAAGCTGGCGTTTCTAGATTTTCAAAGGTCAACAGAAATAGAAGAATAAATAAAGCAGTCCAATATCTCATAATTACATGAAAAAAAAAATCCATTAACTCAGTCATTAAAAATAATTTAAAACAAACAAAAACATCACAAAAACTTTGCCTGCTGCCTTGTCAACTTGAAGATGTTTTAAATACGTAGAAAAGTAAGACAAAATCTGCCAAAAATTAAAAAAGACAAAAAATAAAACAATATGCAGAACAATACAGCGAACAACAACAAACGGCGAATCTCATAACGAGACAAACAGGCGGCTACGCAAATGGCTCAAAGTGCTGGCTGTGACAACTTGAAGTGGCAGGCATCTAAGGACGCTAAAAGGCTGCTGGCCTCCTGTTTTGATAATGAACAACAGGGCCGAGCATTGGACGAGCTAGCAACTAAAAACTGGCCAAACATTAACGAGCATCTGCGAAAAACTTCAACTTGCAGTTGAAACTACAAACTGGTAACTGGCAACTCGATGGGGTGGCTCTAGATGGGTTAGGGGTGTCAGTGCTGTTTGTGCTGTTTGCATTGTTTGTAAAATGCTTCAAGTAAATTATGCAGAATTGCAGCAGGCGAAAGTTAAGCGCACAACAAAATGGAATTCATGCTGGCTTTCTACTTTTCCCAGTGATGTCTTTGTAGCTGCTGTTGTTTTTAATAAACTTAATAAGTTTGCAATTTGTTGCTGCAATCAGCGAAGGACAGCAGTAGCCACCAGAATTGCCACTCCGCTAACATGCAAATCGGCAGCTTGGTAACACATGGCGTATACTTAATTTCGGCACAAATTATGCAGGCGACACGCGATAAACTAATTTGAAAAGAACATTGGCCAAACTTTAATAAAATTTACATTAAAATAATTTCGCGCAACATGAAACAGCGTTATTAAGGTTTTTATAAACCTAAAAGATAAGGCGAGAATTACTTTAGACGTAAATATAATCTGATTACATTACTTACATTTTTTCGTACTTAAATATTTAAATATCTTGTTTAATATATTTCAAAGATTTGTGTAAGAATATAAGAGAACAAAATTCCTAAAAATACATATTATGTATATTTATATTCTTTTCCAAAATATGGTGCTTTTTTATGGGATTAATAAACTGTGCAAACCACATTCACAATGAAGGGTTCCACCACATTAACACATTTTCCTAATTTTTATCCACACTCACAGCACAACACAACTGAACAGTTGATAAAGGTTTTTAAGCATGACGGACCTTACCCAAGTAGAATAGAATTAAAGCTTTTTACTTGTTGGACAGCAAATGAAGATAGAACTAGGGTTTGGTGGGTAGTACCCTAAATAAACAAACATATGCGGCAAGGCCAGCCAGCGAACAAATTGAATTTGCGCAAAGAGCCAAAGAGCATAACAAATAGATACATATACGCCATGTGCGCCGAGGACAAAACAAACCGCAAAACACACGTGAACGCCAGTTGATAACCAAGACAGTGGTCAGAAAAAAAAAAATCATTCACTCAACCCGTCAGGCAGTCAGTCAACCAGTCACCTACCCAGTCAGGCAGTTGGTCATCCGTGACGCTTAGATATTTGGCATGCGTAGCGTTATCCCCGCCTGGAACATGGCTACAGATGCTGTTAACGAAATCCCGACGCACACAATATCATTTTGGTTAGGCGGCGACTGGCTGATGTCGCCTCAGATGACAGTTAACAGTTAGCAGCGTGCCAGGTAAATAAATCAAACAAAAATGGCTGCTTTGGCTACGTGACCAGCCAAGTCCACAGCCATAGATTTAATGTCAGTTGGGCAGAGCACGCCGCACAGTTTGACTGATTATCGGCGGGCTGCTTATGACACATAACCAAGGTAAAACAGGAACTGGCTTCAAGATGTGCGTGACACAAATTACATACCAGTTACAGACAGCAACCATCCTGCCAAGGTTGAGCATGTTGACCAGCTGTATTGACAAATGGGCGGACTGTTAGATCTCTCAGTCCTTTTGCTCCGATCAATGTCCATCGATGACATGCCTGTGCCATGAATTCAACAACTGGTACAGTTAACTGCTGTTGACATGTTGAACAGCATTTGGGCTAGAAGCAAGGGATTATAAAAGCATCCAACGTACATCTGGACGAGATTAAAAATGAATAAATATATTGATTTTATTGATATACTTCAATCTACATTGAATTGAAGCCCCAATGGCAATATTTTATGCATAAAACTCAGCTTAAACCCATTGTACCGTTTTTCCAGGCGCACATTAATTTTGTTAGCAACATGCAATGGAAATTCAAGATTGCTGAATAATGGCATTTGACCTCGCCTGACCTGGTGAACTGGCACCAGCTGACCCAGGCGAAGGCCCACACCCAGAGCACTGATATACAATGCATGTGCATGCGATTCCATTCGACTGCCTCTAACTGCAGCAGTATGTGTGCGTGTGTGTGTATGTGTGTGTGTGTGTGTGTGTGTGTAATAAGGCTGCATATATTATGGCATATATATTGTGCCATATATTAGAAGCTTTGCCTGCAATTTCTCATACACTGGGCCGGCCGTCGGGCGTTTTAGTACACTGCTGCCATTCACGCGGTCCACGGTCCACGTTTTCGTTGCTGCAGTTGTTTGCCTTGCGGTGATCACTCAATTTGAATTAATTTGCGGCCGTCATTCAACCTAAAATTAGTTTATGCCGATTTGCATATACCAAAATGGAAGCTTGGTGAAAGTTTGGCGCCTGCCTTCCATTGTGGTTAGCTGCTTTCGACTGTCTCGCAACAACAAAATATGGACAGTTGTATATAATATAGATTTTTTCATGATATTCTTGATCATAATCTTGAATAAGTTTACATATCAAACTACCGGTACCGATATATTAACATAAAATGCCTACATTTTTCAGCAACTTTATCATCTCAACAATTTCAACTTTTTTTCATTGTATTTCTTGGAAAAAGGGTAGTAACGTCAACAACTGGATAAACAGCAGCAGCTGGTCCAAAACGTTGGCCATTTGAAGCTTTGTGGTTTTTGAGGCATTTCAAAAAAAAAAAGAAGAACAACAACAAATATTTTGGCACTTTGCTTTGGCCTTTTGTCGACTAATTCCGTTTTTGTTTATTTCCTTCCACACACACACACACACACACACACACACACACACACACACACACACACATACTTGACAGTTTTTATACTCTGCGTCAGGCGCAGTTGAGAACAAACTGCAATTTGGTCGCTTTAGAGAAGCCACATGGCAGCTGTGTCTCCCAATGCATACGTACATATGTATGCTGCAGAGGAGGATTAACGTGCCACAAGACCGAAGAGTGCGCATTTTCAGTTGCAGCTGGCAGGAAAAACTTTAAGTTTCGACTCTTACTCTAACCTGGAGCGCTATTAAGCTGAAAACTTTATTATTAAATGAACTTATCTAGATATATGTTTTTATTTCTCGATTTCGCTCTCTGGAAACTTACTTATATTTAACAAACAAATCACAATCTTAAGAACTATAAATAATAATTAATATTTTGCTATTGTATATATTGAATATTATATATGCATTTGTAATTTATTTAAAACTTTTTTGACAAGTCGGTTTGTCGATTTCCGTCAAGATATATACAAATTGTTTTTGATATACACATTCAACGAAGATAAATTTTAAATAATTTTAAAAAGAAGATTCGAACATACAGTAGAACGTAGAACACATTCAAGAAATTATCTCAATTAAAAATATTTGCAAGTGAACATGGAAAACAAAACACAATCAAATAAGAAAACATCCTCAAAAGAGAGAAACCAAGAAGAAGACGCTTATGAATACGATGTGCAACAACTCTCCCGAATGCCGGGCCATTGTCCTGTGAGCAAATGCTCTGAAATCGTATTTCCATCCCATTTAATGATGCACATGCTGCAAAAGCACGCAGTCAGCCGTGGTTGCGTGAGTTCTGAGATGTATGACCATCGTCCGTTGGCGTTCAGCTTTGATCCGTCCCACTTCAAGTTTGGGGAGAATTACTGTGTGGCCACTCTCATGTATGGAGGCGTGAGAGGCAGACCACATACGCAGCCGGGCCTCAGCTTTATGAGCCTACCAAATTCAGCTCTGATCAACGATAATCACAAATATGACAATTATCTGCCCATTATGCTGATGGCCTGCCGAACCACCTGGTGTGCCCACATGAAGAACAAGCTGGTCGAACGCGAGCTGGTTGCCAAGAACGCAAACAGGGGCGGCATCTATGTGTTCTGGCTGGTGTCACCAAATATAACTCGCAAGCTGTATTACACACTAACCATCCACGATCGTCACTATATCAGCTCGCGTAGCGTTATTCGTGTGGTGCGTAACTACACCCACTTTCAGAATCCCAGCGATTTTCTGATCGACGATACCAACTATTTGTTGATGTGTGAATCGGAGATCGTTGAGTTCATGAGCATCAGCAAAGACGCTGTAGACACACTGGGTATACAGCAAGGGACCGGCATACCAATGGAACTGATACTCTACCAAATCCCACTGGACAATGTGCACCGTAACAGCCAGAAAGAACTACAGGCGGCCCTCAAACATGCAAGGTCCTTATACAGCAAGCACATAATGCCGCGCACCAAGGGTTCAGTCAACCGCGATGTTTTGGGCAGATTGTCGCTCACAAAAAAGCCACGGTCAAACACAACTAGCCGATCGTCAAATAAATGTTTTTAAATGTAATATGTTATCTCGGTGCAAAATCCTTTTAGCCCAAAATTTTAGATTTTATTGCTTAACATAAACTACAATTTATTTATATGTAAAAATCAAAAAATCTAATAAACACCATAAATATATGTAAAACAAACCACCATAAATATATGTATACATATATATGTATATATATATATATATATATATATATATATATATAGTGCGTGCAGCCTTAGTTCAATTTAAGTACTTAACACAGTATTATTTAATAAGCTGACAGCTGATTGAAAACCAAGTGCGCATAAATTGCCAAGGGCGGGAGGAGGGAGTGGAAACGGAAGCTACCTACAGCCGCAAGGTGTGTGGGCTAAGCTGCTTTAGTACACCCACACACACTTACACACACACACACACACACACACACAGATATGTATACAAAGACACTCGAATACGCATCCAAGCATCCAACATAGCATGTAAATGACGCTAATTGTATTACAATTTGCTTGAATGCCTAAAAGCGGGCACTGGCAAATCACAAACCGCTTAGCTCGGATATTATATGGGGCTGGGCTGGGCAATTGTTGCGCATTTGAGCTGCAACATCGTAGCACCCGCACCGCCTGCACCACACAGTAAACGCAGCCAACCACTTGCCACACATGCAATTTTAATCATGAGAAATATATGTGCTGCAGTGCAGCACACGATGATGAAGCGGGGCCATTGAATGGTCTGGGTAAGTGGCCCAAATGTGGTAAGCAACCCGCACCCAATTGAATTATGCCTTTAATTTCAGTTATTCACAGTTAGCGGTAGGTTGGATAAGAATGCTGGCGCTGCCCAAGCCACAAATCCGTTGCCATTGCGATGGCAACTGGTAACTGCCTTTGTGTTTGTGCACTTGAACTGAATAATATACATACCACTAATTCGGATATTTACTCAAACAGTAAAGTGGGCTGCGTGCAACCCATAATGTTAATTATAATGCATCGATTCACATAACAAATTTAACTACATAATTACCCAATTCAAATTGTAAAATATTTTCAATAAAATAACAAAATGTAATCATATTTGTAGTTCAACATAAACAAAACTTAAAATAAAATAAAACAGAAAATAGTTTCACAAAGCTTATATTATATTAAATTAACCATATATCCGTTTTTGTACTTTTGAACTTTAGGCGCCAAGTACACAAAAATCTGACTCACAAAATGTATTTATATTCACTTTACGCGAAACACGTAAAAAATTGGGTGTCTCTGCCACAAACCCGGCCTGTCAAAATGAATTGTACTTATTCGATAGCGCACCTTTAATGTGTTGACAACAACAAGGCGACTACTATATTGTTACGGCCAAAATAATGCTATCTATTCTCCACCCACTCTACAGAAATGTCAAAAGCTGGTGATTTTTTTCTAGCGAGCTCCCGTAAAAAAGTTGCATATAACAAATGTGAGTGCCAGGAAAACGATTCAAGTGCTCGACTGCTCGACAAATTCAGAGCAATGTAACCGCCCAGAACCAAATGCTGGTTCCACCCAGCAAAGCGCTTTATCACATTCTCGGTAGTTTGCCTTCTCTTATACGTACTTACATACATAGATATATTGTTTACTGCCTGCATGCAGTTTTTGTTCCCACAACCTTCACGCAGAATATGTCCATGTACTTTTGTGATATACGTTTTGCTATCCAAACTGTCATCTTTGGGTTTGCCAGCAGTGACAATGTGAGCAGCATAAGATGAAAAAGCTGCCAAGAGGCTGCAGCTGCAACTGCAGCACTTGAAGTCTACGGCATGGGAAAGTACCAGCTCAGTTGGATCGTTCGTGGATTAGCCGAATGTTCGGCAGATGTGTGGCACAAAATGATGTTAGTGGCAAGTGGAAAAACTGCATCCACAAAACGTACATGCTTGAGTGATGCGGCCATTTTGCTAGCAGCAATAACAATTTCAATTTGACATGCCCAAAAAGTCATTAACATGTCAGTTCATGCATATCCATATACATACATATACTCGTGTACACACAATTCCACATATTTTACTTTACCCAATGCTGTGCCAAATATTTTATATATATTTTAAAATTAAAGAGCTTTAGCTGAAGTTTAATTTTGAGAACGTGACCCAATGTTCAATCAAAATTTAATTTGATTGCCAATGTCAAATGATAGTCCTGAAATGCTTTGGGCACTTCTGCTCATTGCTAAAACAATTATTGATAATTTTAACCAAAGATCAAAATGTACCCCACAAGGCATGTGCTACTCATAATTGTGAGTAGATCTCTAATTAAAAGCCCTTGATGGAAAATTGAGTTCACATCACGCTTGACCTATCATATTTGCAACGGGATTTAATCAACGGAAGGGAGTGATTGGTTTCTTTGCACAAACCAAACAAACTGGGCTCACTTTGTTTGTGTTTATTGTACATGAATATTAACACTAAGCCACTAATGATAAATAGCTCAAGATGTGGAAGAACCAGCTACAACAACTGGGCAAGACCTGTGGGCCAACAACAATAACGACAGCAACAATATAACAATTGTTAATAGAGTTAAGTGCACCACAGCAAGGGTAACTGCCGTAAGAGGAATGGAAAGTTTACTTTATAAGCCAACCTGGTTGCCAAGTTACTTGTTTGAAGCTTGTTACGTGCGTTTTCTTGACTGCAGTTTCTGTTTACAGGTGCATTAAAAAAACTGTTCCTTCGCCAACTGGATTGGTTAGTTCTACTTCAATTGTTGCATATTTACCTCTAGTTGAGCCCAACAATTGAACCCAAAGATTATATCTCTAATGAAATTTAATTGATTTGTATTTTAATTTATATGGTAAGTCTTGCAGATCTTCCATTAAATTATTTATATTGAACGGGTTCTAAGTCTAAATCATTTATGATTTATTGCAGCATTTGGTTCAAATTGTCAAGCGATATATCCAACAGATAAATGCAAATGTGTCACACACACTCACACACACGCCCACATGCGCACAATTGATTTACCAAAAAATTATGTTATTTTGAAATTTTGTTGAAATTTATGATGCCATTTGTAACGTTAAATTTGGAGAGTGGAAACTGGGCTTAAACTTTAATATTGTGCAATTGTATGGTATGTCGTACGGAGCACAGGTTTATGAGTTGGTTGTTTTTATCACTTGAACAGGAAATTAGAATTATTGTCATGGCTTTTATTACAGTCATAAATTTAACAAAGCCAATGCAAGTGAATTTACCGTGCTGCATTAAAGATGAGTTATTGCCCAGATGGTGTTAAAGTGTGGCTTTAATTTTAATTAGTTTGCTCTTCTGATGGGGCTTTGTCTGGCCACAATTGTTTGCTTATCAAACACGTGCTCCTGTGGGATAGCATAAACAAAACAAACCAAAACAAAACAACACACAACGAAACATAATAAAATAAACTATAGCTCGAATTGCTCAAACTGCTTGAATTGTTTACCCATCGAACAACTGTTTTCTGTGCTGAGCTGAAAGGGTTTGTTTCCAGTTTCACCCATTACAAATGTGGCGCGCGTTTGATTTGAATGTGTTCACTTGTTTGCCTGTTTTAATGCTTTGAAAATTTGCATAGGCAAGCGTATTCTGTCTAGGGATTGCAACAGAGTTTGCATATTGCCACAGGCCGGCAATAAAGCGGCTTACAACAGAATATCGAGGAGCCAGCCATATACAATGTTCTGTCGATTGTTATTCTTGGTAAAATCAAAAATAAAATTATTTTCTCAGGGTTTCATAAAAGAAAAAGTATAAAACGTTTAAAACGTATATATAATATGTTCAGCTAAAGTGATAAGCTTATGGTTTGTACTTTTATGTTGTTTTTAAAAATAATAATAAAAAGAAATTATACTCTCTTTTCAAAGATTTATTTTCTAAAATACTTTTATTTCTTACAATTATTGTAACAGGTTGTGTTCAGTTTTTCGTAAGCTTTAATCTCTTTGTTTTTATTATCTGCTCCTTACCTTTATATCTTATTCTATTCTCTGGCCATTTGAATGAGCTATTTATGTCATGAGTGTTTTGGGGATTAGTTGACAACGCCTACAAAATTCCATTTGCGCTTGACTACATTTTCCTATTAGTGCAAACCCGTTTCCAATGCTAACCAATCAAACGAATAGAGATTTAAGCAATGCAAAAAAAACCAAATTATTACCGACTTAACCAGAAAAGTCCATTAAAGCACATGGTAATATATTCTCAGTCGGGGGGCCTAATGGTAAACGTGTCCCACACTCACACACGCACAACATAGTTATACACATGGGGCAGATGCATGCGCACTTCAAATGTCCTAAAAAGAAAAGGTGCACACCCAAAAGCACCTCAATTTACACATACAGACCCGCCCACATACACACACATACACACATTTACATAGTCTGCAAACGAGGCGCATTCAAACGTGCGAAAATGTAACAATTTACAAAGGGTTAAGCCAAAAAAAAAAAAAAAACCAAATAGACAACAAAAGCGTACTGACCCACACGGAAGAACACATATGTATCCATATATACATTTTGCCTTAGAGGTGAGCAACATTTTGACACACGAGTGTCACAGATTTAATAGTAATATATGGTAGACAAGTAACGAACAGAATCTCAACGAAACATTTTTATGATTTATGATTGAACTCTTTTCCCTATAAAAAAGTTTGCGATTTAAAGTCATCATTAATAAAGTCGAAACGTCATAACAGTTAGTGAAATCTCAACTCAAAAGTGACTTTAAGATCACGTATACAACAGTTCTGAAATGTGAACTTTGTTGCCATTTGGCTTTTGCATCTTCCGTCACAGTTTTTGCATTTTATTTTTGTTTTCTTTTACGGTGTTGTGTTTTGTATGTAAATGTTTGAACTGTCTGCATGAGTGCCAGAATAAAGTTGACAACAACAGTGGCAAAAAAAAAGGGTCAGGAGTTTGCACAAACATCACGCATACGTGGCAACAACACACACGCACACACGCGTTGCATTTATATGCAAATATTTGAGAACACATTTTTTTCAGGGCTAACTCCGCTGCATGACTTGCATACCGGTTGGAATTGGGTGTTACTGCAAATTGCTTGAAGCATTATCAGCCATTCCACGAGTTTTAATTAGGCGAAAATACTTTTATTATAGATTATATGCACATACTTAATAGTATTTAAAGGTGACACTAATAAATTGATACTACATGTTTGCAAGCGGATTACGTGGCGTATGTGCAATATAAATATACTTGAGCTGGCTTGACTCTCGAACAGTTCGGCCAAGAGAAATAGCTGTGCACCACAGAGCGCATCGCATGCAACTTAATGCTGTTCGGCAGCCGTGTTCGCCCCTCGGCTAAGCTTAAGCTATGCTGAAAGTCAAGTCATCAACAGCAATTGAGGCAATAGCAACAAGAACCACTAACCACAGTTGGCACCCAGTGAGACTATGTGAAATGGATCAGTTAAGTGGGTTGGCCAAGGCTTCTGACTACCGGCTGCTGGCTCTTGGCTCCTGGCTACTGATTCCTTACTCCTTGCGAGAGTTTTACTTGTTTTTCACCTACAATGACAGTGGCAATTGAATTTGCTTTGCGCTGCTCCCTTGGAGCGGCGATTTGATTTCACTTAGTTTTTGTAGCAGTTGCTGTTGTTGCTGTTGTTGTGGTTCTGCTGGGTTCCTCTTGGCGTTAACTGCACATTAAACAGCTTGATTGCCGAAGCCCCAATCAAGTGAGTTTCTTTCAACATGATGTTGCCCCAAATCAATTCTTTTTAGTTGCCCTTTTTGTTTGGTTTTTGTGCTCTCCTCTTTGCAGTTTGGCGGTTGCTTTTTGTTGTCACATTTTCTTTTAAAGGGGCAAATGAAATTATCCAATAGAAATAACATGGCCTGTTTGTTTGTTTTACTTTTTCGAACAATTGATTAGAATGGGCTTTGGATATTCCAAATTACAAGTAAATAGAACCGATTGCTAAAAGAATATAAAGCAAAGTGCTGATGTGCCTGGAAATTTGATTATCAGCAATGAGTCTTGATATATCCAATTTACATTGGAATATGCCCTCAGAGAATAGCTAAATTAAGGACAAAGACTGCACTTTGGCTGAGTAAATTAATTCTTTATTCAAATTAGTTTCCTTGGACGCACAACCCTGGGGCCAAGTGATTACCCGAATGTTAATTCCATCCTTTACAACTTTCTGGGTGGCTTTCACTGCTGCAATGTTCTCTCTCTTTGACAACCATGCAGTTATCTCTTCATTCATCATAGAGCCTTTGCCGTGGTTCGTGTCTATTAATGCTGGCCAACAGTTCTGCTCAAGTTTCACAATGAATAACTCTTCATGGCTGCGCCTTGCATACCAAATAGTAGACATCAAGAAGTATATCTTGCGCCGGCCGGAAGCCGCACACCAAACGCTATAACGGCCAGCTCTTCCGGAAGTCGCATTCGCACACTTGTCGCTCATAACTTCAACTTGAAGTTAGTTGGCGCTTTGTTCAGGTGAAAAGGAGACGTGAACAAAACGAAATAGAAAACACTTCGTTCGCACTTGGTACACTTTTTGGGTCAAATGCAATTTAAACGATGCATTTTTTTTTTTCGTGAACAGCAAAAAATGGCAAGAAAATGTGCTGAAAGGAGGGCAACAGAAAAAGCGGAACCGCATTTGAGCCTTTTTTATCGAGCAGCTTTACAGACAGGGCGGCAGTGCAGAGCAAAGCAAATTTATATTATAGTCACAGAGCCATGAAAGGGAACGGAGGAGATGGAATAGAGAGAATAGAGTCTTGACTGGTGCTGGTGCTGCCTTTTTCGACTGTCGTTGCCGTTGTACAAAGTGGAAAATGTGGTTAAAAACCGCAATACGAAATAAATTACTTTTTCTGCTTTGAGTTGCAGTCCGAGGCTGTGGTGGCTTCTTTTGCAATGCAGCTTGAAATTGAAAGCTTCCGTTACCGCCGCCCAATGCCAGCCGTTTATCCAACCACCCATTCCACCCGCCAACTAACGCCCACCGAACATTAGGCCGCGTTCGCCATTGCTCGCTTCCGTTTCCGCTGCCACAGCCGCAGTCACAAGCGTTGCGTGGATGCGTTGCCCATTGTCTCAGCCTAACTGCGACCCAATTTTGGCCAACTTAAAGTACGCTTAAAGGCAACTTCTGTCAGGCCTATTTGTCAGATGACCATCGCATTCCAAACAGCGGCATCTTTGGCCTAACTTCGGGTAGTCGCCCTAATTTGAATTATGGCCATCAAAAAGTAGCTAAACTTGTTAGAGCAACTGGCGCTAAGCCAGCGGTATGGAGCCATTTCTTGGCAGGCACATACGTTTTCTACATTCTCGATGTGACAAAGGTTTTCTGTGGCTCAAATCGCTATATCATTTGCCCATAACTTACAACTGCAGATTAGCACTGTGAATCTAAATGTTATATGAATGTTTCGATAAAATTGTCTATATAAATTAAATGAAATGTCTGCTGTCCTCGTCTGAGGGCTGCTGGAGCCATTAATGTAACCGAAATAATATACAATATACGCCGTTCACAGTATGCTAACAACCAAAACATGTAGCCTGGCATTATTTGTGCACATAAAAATGCAGAATCAATCTCTGCTTTGCTTTTTGGTATTTTGCGATTTGCAAGAGCTGGAATTGGCGCAAACGGAAATTTTTGAAGTTTTGAAAAATAAAAACACATTTTTGTGAAAAGTACACGCTTTTTTTTAAATTGAACAACTTTTTTTTTCAAAAATGCATAAATTTTAAATGTAGAATTGATGTTAATGAAAAATCAAACATGAAAATCGGTACAGTTTTGACAAATTAATGCGTGTTTCAAATATGAGAGCACTTTACATGTCCAAATTTTTCTCCATTTTGAGACCAGATTCTGAGGGTCATTATCATTTTCGAAAAAAATTTTTTTTCAAAATTTATAATTTCGAATTTTTGTTTTTAATCGATAGTGTTAGTCATAATTAGTATAAAAATCAACATTAAGCCCGATTCTGAGGGGGTCAATTTTTTTGTCAAAAATCATGCCAAAATTGGCAAGAAATTTTACAGAAAAGCTCTCAGATCCATAGCTCCCATATTTCAAACTTCCATAACTTTGTCAAAACTGAACCGATTTTCATGTTCGATGGCATTTTGGTCATGTTTTGTCTAGATTAGTTCTGCATTTAAAATATATGCATTTTTGAAAATACAATTTTTTTCATTTTTTTTGTGAAAATATCATGTTTACTTCGTGAACGAGTATAATAATATTGGTTTATACTGTTTCTACTGTTTATAAAATATGCTACAGATGTAAGCATAGTGTCTTACTGATCTGATAGAAAACCAAATTGTTTTTAGAACAATGTTAAGCTAGTAACAATACAAAAATTTGCCTTATCTATTTGATCTTTAAAATTCTGATTTTACTAGAATTCCCCACTCATTATACATAAACATTGACTACTTTTCAGTTCGCTTCAGACAAATCTTATCCTAAGTTCTATTGACACGCATTTTGTTGCAAATGAAAATAGTTTTCAAAACATTTATCCAACACAAAGGCACAATGGCATTTGAAAATTGCAAAGAAAGTCGCATTAAAGTAAAATAGCGCTAAGTGCGCAGCTACAATTGCAATTACAGACCGCGACCCGTTGTGGCCCTGGCCTTCGATCCGAACTCATCTGACTCTGTCTTCCTCACAATCCGTCTATCTCTCTTTTCATCTCTCTCTCTCTCTTTCACTCTCTCTCTCTCTCTCTCTCTCTCTCTCATTCTTTCACTCTCTTTTAGTACTTTTTTGTGGCAAGTGGACTCAAGTCGACAGTTCTGTATGACAATTGTTGGTTGGTCAGCCCCATTGTTGTTGGCCGGTCCGTCCTGTTGTGCTGTGTTCAGTGTTCTTTAGCCTGGGCCAGGACTGCCATTTATTTGCCGTTTGCATTCAACGAGCTGATGAATGGCCATTAGAAGTAAGCGCAACGCTCTACGAGATTACCTTAAGTATGCGGCAATTGCACAAGGAGCTTTCCGATGCCACTTCTGATGCTGATACAATAAAGTGCCCCGCACGCACCCTTGCCCATAATTTATGCGCAACTTGCCCAGCTGACAGGGATAGTCGTCGAGCCCACATTGTTGTCACTAAGAGCAAATTTATGGCCTACAAACAAAAGACAGCTGCCGGTCAATTTCTAAGAAAACTACTTGATACTAACGTATACGATAACGCCCCAATGGCTACTAAATAAACGGAAATTGATGACGCGTAAAAAGTGACGTTGACAATTTTAAAAACATGTATTGGCATACAGTTTTGTAGTGTAACTTACGTAAACATAGTGTAAAAGGGTGTTTATAAATTAATGGAAATAGGAGCGTTCAGTTATTAAATAAAATCGGGTTTCTGTTAGAGAATACATAAACTAAAAGTTAATGTTAAACTGAGGTATAAAAAACCAAATGTAATCAAAACCATTTACCAAAACTTTGCATCGCTAATCAATACTAAACTTTTGCACATCTAACTAACTAACTATTTTACTAATGCGCCTCTTATTGTTTTGTACCTCAGTTAAAGTAGAACTTTCAGTTTGGCTAAAGTGATGCCAATTTATCCCCTGACAGCTCGTGTGAGTATTTTTTTAAAACGAGTGTGGACAGCCGACTCTTTTGCAGGGCAGTTTCTAGTCGGGCATGCCTCCGGATGGGCTGCTTGCATTTTGCTTTAGTTGTGTGTCGCTCACACACATTTATCATAATCGAAGTTTTGTGTGGGCCCCTCAGGGGAATGCGGCAGCGATGACGACGGCTGCCATTTGTTTCCATTTTGTGTTAACGTCAGCAGGCTGAGCGCGCTGGAACAAAAAGTTGAGGCGCAGGCAAAGTTTGGTGACGGCGTTGCCGACGCACAAAAGTAGGCAACGGAAGTGCAAGTGCCGCTGCATTGACATTTCCGCTTCGCAGCGCTTTCGGGCCCAGGCGCTGGCACATGGCACCGACAAGGAGGACGATGGGCGCAGGAGCAAGTTGTACAACTTTGCGCCAGACGGCAGTTGGCAGTAGCCCCAGGCTTATTTAGCAGTTGGTAAATGAAAAAAGAATAAAAAAACATAAACGTTAGTTTAATATTTTGTAGCGTAGTTACTGCAGGAAGGATTGATTTAATCGTTAGTCATACAGGATATCAGTACATTCAGTACGCACATATTCATACCTCTGTCTTAACTGCGAACTAACTCGCATCTGCTTCCGCTTGTGTGAACGCAGCAACGAATAATGCGAGCTGCGTTCCCATTTTCTTGCCATGTTGTAGCATTTAATGAAGCAGTCAAATCTCAGCAAAAATCTTATTTCGCCAATTCTTTTATGCACTGCGCTTACTTTTTGCTGGCTGTTGCCCTTTTTTTTGAACGCTCTCCTGCTCATTTGATTTTGGCTGTTGCTTTTTAAATATTATATTATGCTGTGGTAAAAAGTGCTTAATGTGCAAAAAAGGTAGAAAAAAATAAAAGAAAAATATTTTGTGCGCTTTTCGGGTTTTGCTTGATTCATTTTTTTTTTTCTGCCACGCAAGTGAAAATGCAGATAAAGTTCTTCCTAGAGTCAAATGTGTGTGTATATAAGTATGTGTGAATGTTTGTTTTGTGATGTGAGCATGAATAGAGTTTGCACAAGGTAAAATGAACTATGTCCTGTTATAAAGTTATATATTGAGTGTTTGAGGAATGAGTAATATATTTCAGGTTATGTAAATTAACTTTTCTAATTAATTCTATTCATAAATGTTTAATAATGCTTATTTTTAATGTGCAAACCAAATGGTGCTTAGCAATTTTTTAGAAGTAGACATTTAAAAACAGCAATCAATCGTAAGAAAAAGAGAGGAAGAGAAAGAGAAACAAGTGCAACAAGTAGCTATAAAATTGTTACGCAAAATTAAACAACTTATTGCCTTTATTCTTATAAGTATTTTTTCTGGGCTGCCATTGCTGAGTTTGCGCTCTTTAATATATGCAAATTTTATGCTACGCGTGGCACTGTTGCCACCACCCAAAAGCACCGTCGCCATCGCCATCGCCATCGCCCACCCGCTGGCTTAGCTGTGACACAATTTTCTGCCACTCAACATGTGGCAGTGGCGGCAAACGCCAGAGTCAAGTCGAAGTAAAAAAAGCAAGTCGAATGCTGCTCAACTGCCAAATGATTTTCAGTAAAGCGTTTCTTAGCTTTAAAGGCTCCCATTCCCGCTGCCCTTCTGCTTCTAATTTGTAGCAATTCCAAGTTGCTTTTTATTGAAATTAGTGAGAAAAAAATTTAATTTTCTGTTTGTGGCACTCGTGAGTTTTCTTCCTTCCTTTGTTTGCGCAGCTTTTGCCATACACGCAAAAGTTTATAAGTTGAAATTATGCAAAAATTCACAGAGCCCTGTTTGAAATATTATTACGCATACGCCATGTGGGCACAGTGCTTGCATGTTGCGCGTTGCACGTTGCATACCTGCAGGCGCCGCATGCCTCAGAAACTTTGAATGCAACAATGCGGGCTGACTATGGCGCAGTAACTTATATTAAATTTTCTTACTTGTTTCTCATATTAATACAAAAAAAAGCGTTGTCCAAACTTTACACTCACACTTAAAATTAAATTTCAACTAGTATTTGGATAACACATGGAACAAAAGGTACTACCCTCGATTATTCATTAGCTAACATAACATAAGGTTTCATAACATTCCATATCATCAAAAGTCTAAAGAATATTAATCAAATAATATACAAATATTTATGAAAATGAATATGTTATAAAAGTGTAAAAATCTTACATTATTATAAATGGTGTTTATCTTTAAAATTAACTGTCCTTAATCAGAAAATAAATTAAAAATTATGTTTCCAGTTTTTATTTGTAATTCTTTCAAAATAAATAGACTGCAAAGTCTTAAGTGTATTCCGTCTGAAAATTCCAACTTTGAGCATTGACTTAGACTTTCACAATATTTTTCTTTTTCAAATTGGCTGCATACTAAATAAACATTATCCTGATACAATTTATGCTTTTCTTTTTAATGCAACCAATTGAGCAATTTTATGTGTTAAAAAGCCACGGATCCCCTTTTCTTTTACTTCTTGAAGGGGCTAAAGTCAGTTAATTGTTAACTTTTATGCCCCAAAAATGCAAACAAGCCATTTTTTGCTTGATATTTATCTTTTTTGTTGTTGCCCGCATTGTAATAATAACTTTTTCGGGCTGGCTTAGTCTTGTTCAGCATTTTATACATAGACTAAGTTGAAGAGATTGAAAGATATCAAGTTAAGTGCTTAAATGTAGCTTTATAACATTTTAATGGCCTCGAACTGGCTGGTGCGTTGCCATTGGAGGCCGTGCTCCAAGTTTTAAAATGTCATAAAATTTTCAACAAGTACTTTAACTTGTTAGCGGACAAGGGAAATAACCCTGGGTAAATTGAGGCTCGTTGCATTGAGTTCAAATTTTTGAAAAGTGCGCCACGTCTGCGATAAGCGTTGAGCACTTAAAGTGCTTTATTTCCATTTTCATCTACAAAGCAATTTTATTAGCTTTAGAAAATTACAACAAAGTAGCAAGTCGAAGGCAGCTGCAACAAGAGTTATGATGACTTTTTAATTAAGCAACGAAAAGACAACAAAACAGGCCAAAACAAAAACAAAATTCGTCGCCAAGTGAAAAGCGAAATTATGCAGCTTCTCATTTCGTTCCTTTCATTCGCAGATGATAATGACGATGGTGATGATGATGATGATATCGTCCAAGCGCAGACAGTTGCCATTTGTTGTTTAGCTAGTGCCACGTGATGCGCAAATTCACAAAACGAGAGCTAACCAAGCAGGCCAAGAGCAGAGACAACACCCAGTCGACCATTCACAAGGCAAACAATTGAGCAACTCCAGATGCATATTTACCAACAGATACAGCTACAAAGATATCAAATACATCTATGTATATATATACATATATATTCGTAGCTACGAGCACGAATACAAATGCAGCCGCAAGCCTGGCCAGCAAAAGCGCTAGATAATGCTCTCTACTTCCATTGTCCTTTACAGCTGCAAAATCCTAGATACAGCCGTTCAGTTGGCATCGGCCAGCTCAAACAACAGTTGCTGTAAATGTGTATAGAAAAGTCAACGCAGTTGCGAGCTGAACAATAAAAACCAAAGCCACCATTGGAATCACTTTGTTTTTTGTCAAAATTCTGTAGTCTGTTAATGTGGTGCCAAGTTCCCCGCTGTCAGTCATTCATTTTGACTGAATTTTCAGTTATCTAGACCAAAGCAAAAAGTGGTAAACAGACGACCGGGAAATGTCAAATTCGCATTGAAGTCTTCATAATTGGTTTGCTTCGATTATTGAGTATCCTATAGATTGCAAATTGTATTAAATTTTTATTCAATAAAATTTTTTTTTTTTAATTTTTTTCTTTTCGACTTTCCATATTCTCTTATTGCTTATTACTGATTTTTCTTAAGCTGCAGGGCATTCAAAAGTCGTGACTTAAAATTTTCACTGTTTGCAGCTACATTTTGTTCAGCTAAATTCGCTTCACGATTTATTATCACGTTGCCATTCAAAATTTTAAGACTCTTTATCCAGACAAGCCCAAAAAAAATACAGAAAATATTTTTTTTTCGATTTCTGGCTACTTAAGTAATTTCAAGCTCTGTAGAAATTTAGTTTTTTTACTCTAACTCTTAAAAATAATATTTATAAATTTTTTATAGCAGAGCATTTTCTACGCTCCACCTTGCTAAAGACATTTGAGTTCTGTTTAATATGTGCTTTCATTCATTATAATTCATATTCTTCTCACGCGTTATGCTGTGGCGCACACTGTATAATAGCTCACATAGCGTATGCGCAATTTTAATTAATATTCAGAGCCATTCTAATGCCTGGGCAAATGCATTTTTATTATGTTCTATCTAAACTGCGGAAAATTATATTTCAATTTTGTCAACGAGCCAGGCAAAACACAAAAAGCCAAAAACTGGACCAAGGATAAAAGACCCTGTGTAGCGTAGATAATAAACTGTGCACAATTTTGCATATCAAAAGCAAAAGCAGCAATTAAAATAAGCGTATATATGTATATGAGTGGATGCGACATGGGCGGTGGACACGAGTACAATAATGTTTGATAGATGATTACCACACATGTAGGCATAAATATTTGTATGCATGTATGTTTGCTGTAAAACTTTGTTCGCACATCTAACTCTAACATGATTCCATTCCTTTTTGCTCATGTTTAACCTGCATTATGTAAAACACAAATGCGACACACTCTGTTAATTTTCATGGAATTAAATTCAAACTCTTAAAGGGGTTGCCTCTTCAGTTTGTCAGTTTGTCTTAAAAAAAAATCAAAATTGGTGTAAACATTTTTAAATTACCTTGATGATATTTTCACAATTTTTCTTCGCATATTTTTTAACTGATTGAAATTCTAAAAACGTATTGTAACGCCTTGGTTATTCGATTACTTTTCATAAACTATAAGACAGTCCCTCGGATTTGGTTGCGTGGTTTTCTGTTTATGTATGCCGCACATTTTCCACACATGAAATAATTATAATTTTGTGCGTGCTTTGATTTTGCGCCTCTTGACAATTTTCCGTAGCGTTTCCTGGAAGCACAAAATGGCGCAATGCATAATTGTTGCTGGTGCTACCACATTAAAATATGTCCACACTAATTTTAGCAACCGTTACAGAGTGTTATCACCCACAGATACAATTTACAAACGCGTACGCTGATTGGGCTGACTTTAATTACTGGCATTAAAAAGTTTGCATCAAGTTGAACAGATAGATGTTGGGAATTCAAACCTTTAAGACTTGGTACAGGGTGTTATCAGTCAACTACCGTGCAACAGTAAAAATTTCACGTATTCTAGCTAATAAGAAAGTATTTCAATAACTACATACGCAAATGTTTGTATGTATTCTAAGCAGAACTTTCTCATCAGTCCTGAGCAGTTCGGAAAGTTCACACACTTTGGTACGTAACAAGTGCAAACTTTTTGATATGCTACTGAGGGCCATGTCGTATGCGCAATATTTTAAAATTAGTGTGCAGGTAATTAATGTACGTTGTACTTGGTAGGAAGACCCATTTCTTTTTCACCTGTGCCCGTTGTCTATTTTATTATTCATGTATTTTCTATGTACTGTGTGCGTCTGCTTGTATCTGCGTGTGTGTGTGCGCTTTTGTCTGAGTGTGTGCGTGTGCGTGTACTTGGTTTTAATATAATTGCGTAGCTAGCACATTAAAATTTAATTTTCTTTCAAATCCAATTAAATTTCCAATTATTGTGCGTCGCATATGCGCATAAGGAATTATATGAAATACAATAGCAGTAACAAAAAGTCAGCAACATCTGCGTTTACACACACACACACATACACACACTCACAACTACTGAAAAGTAACCAAGCAACGTGTCTATACATCTTGTGGTATTATTTAAAGTTAATCCTATAAAGCTAAGATCATGGTGAAAATGCCGACTGAAAGCGTTTAGTGTATTAGTTCACCTATGAAACGATAAATTTTTGCAAATCCAAATATGTTGACAGCAAAGCACTTGACCTTTGGCACTGGCGAAATGAGTGCTTCTGCTGCTTACCACACCCAGGTAATTTTGTGGCTTGTTCATTAAAAACTGCTTAGTTGGCGCACTAAAAAAAATGGGGGAAAACTGAAGAGAGGCGCCCGTCAGCGGCTTGTTGACATAAAAATTACGCGCATGAAAGTCAACATGGAAAATGAGTTAAATAAACATAAGCGAAACGAATTTATGCGTGTGTATGTGCGTGTGTGTTTGTGTGTGTTTGTGGAAGGGATTGCAAAATTAAATTAGTAGCATCAAACGATGCTGTGGGCTTGAATGTGCATTAAATGTTCAGACTTAAAAAGTATCAGGATTTTATATTTATTTAATAATGGAAATTTAAGAACTTTTGCCTAAAATACACAAATTTTACACAGAAATCCTTTTCTTTAAACAAAATCTAATGTATTCGAAAAATTTAATTTTAATGCTTAATATATTTCATATCTATTATTTGTTTCACTGTGCCTTCTGTTTGTCTATTTTCTGCTGTTTGTTTTTCCCCGCAGCTTATTTATAAGCATAATTTAGACATCCTCGAGGCGGTTGTGGAAAATAGAATAAACAATTTGCAATTGAAACTGTTTATTTAATGAGTTAATAGGCGGAAGCAATATCTTAACATTTGAATTTAATTATATGAACAATTTTAGCAGCAGTAATGAGCAATTTGGAAGCTCTGAGAATTGGTGAAGGTAATTTAAAATAAATAATTTTTGTATTTACTATTCTCAAGCAAGAGGAAAAATTTATCAATATTTTTGTTAAATATATTAAATAAAAACAACATGCTATAAAATCATTCAGTTGATAATAAAGCTATTAAATACGCCACCACACACCCACATTTTTTATAAAATCCATTAACTGTGCAGTAAAAATAAATAAATATTAAACTGTTAGCAAAAGCGTGGTATACGATTATTCATATGTATCGTTAAGATGTACATTTTAAGTGACGGTGGGAACTATACCAAACGTCATATTTAATGCCCTAAAGCCCACTTCAATAAAACTCGCTATGGTTTACTTTTATCAATTGGATTCGTGTCCTCAATATGCCTGTAAACTGATATATTTTATAAAACACGTTGGTTGGGTTTTCTCTAAGCTTTTAAGCGCATTTTTTGCAGGTGTTTTTTTTTTTTGTATTGTATACATTGTATTTATTTTATTTATTATGCTAGCAATGGGAAAATCATATTTAAGTCTAACCATGCAAGCGTTTATATAAATACATAAAAGCACGTATTTTTGCAAATATTTTAAGCTGATTTCCGCGTGGAAATAAAATATATGAATGTATATAACAACAAGATAAGCGCTTTCCGTATTTTTTTTCTCCTCCTTTTTGTAGTCATCAAACAATCTATGAAAATAGTTACTATATTTTATAAATATTTCAATAACATTTGTGGGATAAATACATTGGCCACAAAGTGTTGCCAAATTGATTGAATGTGCTTTTAATATCAGTATAATGCAGAGATTTATTAAATAAATGACATTGTACGCTCATAAAATTATAATAACATTTAAATATTAAGTGTTTCACACTTAAAAGAAAAAAACATTGTAAAAACGTAATAAATGAATTTCGGTATATATTTGTATATAAATTGGGGCAATTATTGCATACATAAATCAATTTATCGCGTTTCAAAATTATTGAAATATTGTTAAACTACACCAAAAAAAGAAGCTCTAATAACTAGTTTGAAGTGTATGACTGGGTATACCCTGTGTTCTTATAAGCACAAGATGCACAATAATGATTTCTTAGATCGGAACGAACAGAAGGTCGGGCGAACAAATTATTTTATTAACTATAAATGTGACAATTGTAAACGTTTTAAATACCCGTTTTAGATTTCTACAGGGTAAAACGGAATACCATGAAAAATGATGAAACTAATTGAAATAACCAAGTAGACCGACCATTCACCTGCAAGTTGTCAGGTCATCGAGTATAAAAAATTTGAACACAGGTGCATATTACCAATAAAAATAATGATAGATAAACGTAAAATGAGAATACCAAAACACGTACATGCTGTGCATATGCCCAAAATATTTGCCATTCGTTTTTTCTGACCCACAAAAAATTTGTCATACAAATCGAGACGAGCTGTCGCGGAAAAAATTGCAAAAATACAAAATAAAATTGCATATTTTTGGGGGCAGTCATGTATCTCATGTGGCATTTGTATTGGGATTTGGGTATTTGGGATATCTAGTTATATGCACATGTGTACAGTAAACGTTATATTGATGGACGCGCTTTTTGATTTGTTGATTGTGTCAATTTAAAATGGCGTAAAAAATTTTATTGATTGTCATGTGCAGACATATTTATACTGCGGTTAATAGAACTTTTTTCGTAAGCACAAAGTTATCAAAACAATCAATGGATATTTATTGATTGATTGTAAGATTTATTGGACATGTGGGCATAGGAAAGCGGCAAAATAATGGGAAAGTAGATTAAAAAAGTTTAAGACATTCTGTAAACTTCAAAATAGAATTACCGTTTTTGTCAAATATTCCAAAATACTACTAACATGAATTTATGTAACTTTAACTTATATAACTTTAGCTTAACAAATAAACAATCTAGTTCAATGGATTTTCGTGCATCGGTTACAATTGCTTTTAATTTTGATAATTAGCTTTATTGTTTGCATCAATAAATGCCAATCAATTATTGGTTATTGCATCAATTCAAATACCAATTGCATTGAACTTAAGGCTATATAAATTTATGATTGAAATTACAAATGTTAGGCCTATCTCCAGCTATGCACATCCGTCCCATTTTTAATTGCAATAAGATCAATAAATTGTAATACAAATGGAATTTCAATAAACATTAGATGGTACTTCCTTTTCCGTTCGATTAACACACATTTCCGGCTTGCAGTTTTGAGCTATAAAATTGAACAGAAGCAGCAAGCCAGAAATCAACTGATATATATATATATATTTCATTGGCCAGCTGAACTTTTTGACAACAAACAATATTCTGCTCTGGTGTCTGTTTTCATGCACATAGAAAAATTGTAAATTAGTATGTGAAATTTTAGTTTGCACGCAGCCAAATTGTTTGCCCTCCGGCAATCCAAACCGGAAACGAAAGCTGGTCAGACAGCTGGACTGATACTAAAAGTGGGACGGTGGCCAGGGAGACGGTCTGTTTGGGCAGCAGCTGCAGCTACATGATGTTGGTCAGAGCAAAATCGACCGCAACAAAACCGAAAAACCAAAAGCAAAACGCAAACTCCAATTGCAACTAATTTCTATTTTATGGCCCCATACACACATAGCCACAAAAAATAAAAATAATAAAAAAAAGCGTTTGTTTGCGTTGTTTGCCACATTGACCGCGTGGCTCAGTTCTCGATGCGCTTTCAATTTCCTTGCGGGGTCAGTTCACAAAACACCATAACCGAAATATATATATATGTATTTCTATGTGTGTCTCTTTTGTTGCACATTTATGTTATACTGAAAATTGCATTGGATCTCATTTCCAAACTAAGTCAGTTTCAGTTGGTTCGTTGGGTCTAATTTTCTTAGCATAAATCTCTTCCAAAGCACTCACTATTCAGTTTCTTTTCTTTTTGTAAGAAAATTATAAAATATAGAACATAAGGCATCTTGGAAGGCCTCAAGCATAGAAGATATGATGTAATTCACTGCAGCTGATTGTCTGTGTGTGTATGAACTCATCTTATCTTAAGTTAAATTAACGTCTTCAACTTTCTGTTTGCAGTTGCCTGCAATTGTTTGTATTTACATTTTACTCGGCTACATTAAATTATTCTGCACAGTTGGCTTAAGACCCGTCAAATCCTTTTATGCATTTATTTCTGATTGACAGCTCTGAAGTCAGCTTTGAAATATTTAAATAAACATAAACAAAACAAATTAATTAGAAGCAAGCAAGCAAATGAGCACTTAGAGCTTTCGCTAGGTTTATATAACAGTGTAAGGCAAGTTGACTTTGAATAAGGAACAGTGATAAATGTGTTGTATAAGAGCTAGTCAGAGCTGCTTATACACATCCATAAATCTTAAGCAAGAAACAAGAGACACGCAATGAGACTGCAAGTGCGTATAAAGCGAGCCAAATGAAGTCCCCGGTCTCATTAATTAGATACTAAAGTGAATTTAAAGTGTGGTCATACATTTTTCTCCACTTGCTGTCGGCATCTCTTGACTGCAGCTCATCCTGGCAGTGCAGTGGGTCAGTAAATGAGGACCGTAAGCGAATGACGCATAGCTGTTCGTTGTAACACTCGGCGTATAATTAATTTTAAATGCGAATGAGCATGTGACTGCCCTCACACATACTTATATTTGTCCAACATATATTCAGTTGATTGTTGTCCTGTCTCATATGTCCTGTTTCTGCAATAGTTACGCTCTGTGTGCTGACAGTTTTGTCAGCTTGCGTTTTTATTTACAACATTTAACATGGTCATATTTATTGTTTAATTACTGTGACAACTTTGAAATTAATTTAACAAACAGCAACAGCAACAGCACATTTTGAGCTGAGTAATTAACTGTTTCTGTTTAATTAGCAGTTGTTGGTCAATGCATTGCATTTATTTGATGCAGAACCTCTGCCAATCAATCGATATCCATTGCTTTGCAATATGCAATTAAAATAATTGACTATTCTTTGCATTTGTGTATATATATGTGCTAGCATTTAAAATGTACTCATCGACCCAATTATAATTGAGCTTTAAGCATTGTATTTATATAGCTTTAACAGTGCCCTGTCATTTAAACAAATCCCATCACTTTCACATAAGGACAACACGCTACTCTCACGGGATACTGTGCGCCAGCTGCCCAAGCAATAAAACTAAATGCTGACTAAACTATCTGAGAACCCAAATACACAGAAAGGACGACGCTGAACTAAGTTCCAAAAATCATAAAAGCCTTGTGCGGGCATCTATTATAAATTAAATTATAAAAATACCCTGTAAAAATACACTTTTGATCATTGGAGTAACCCAACAAAATCGAAATGACCAACTGCAGCTATATGAATAGAAAAACTACTCAAGTACTACGTATACTTTGTATAGAAATAAAAGTTGGAAGGAAAAATGTTTTATGTCCGCTCCTCACGCAATGAAAATGCAAGTCAGCCAAAGCAAACAAGGAAAAGTAGAAAAATGTGTTCCCCTTCCACATCCACACTGATGGCAAACTTGACAAGATGCCAAAAACAGCGGGCAATGTTGTGGCCACAACTACAAGGCGCCTATGCTGGGCGTAGCAGTAGGCGTGGCAACTGTTGCCGAGGGTGGATTGTAAGGTGTTGCTTAGATAAACTGACATGATTTAAATGGCAGAAAAACTTTTGGAGCTCTGACAAGCCACCTGGCGAGAATGTCACAAAAAAAAAAAAAAAAATAAAAACTCATCTACACACACGCACACACACATAGTTATAGCATTTTTGAACATGGCAACTGTCATCTTGCGTTTGTCATGTGCTTTTGCATTGTGACATTGCCGTGCAGACTCTGTTCCTGTTCCTGTTCCACTCTTATCAAGTTGCCGTTTGTTGATTGAATAAACAGGCCCAAGCTATGAGTGTGTGAGTGCTGCTCTTTGTTTGTTATTGTTTATGTGTGTGAGCACATGTATGTCTGTACAGTGAAAACTTTTTTGACATGGCCTCAGAGACTGGCCCAGCATAACTGGCTGTGCCGCAATTCGTGTGCGTACCACATGGGGAGAAGTAGAAAAATAATATTTACATGCTAGCCAAAATTGTCAGAAAGCCTTTGCTGTGCCAATGTCATGCGGGCCGAGAGCCAAACCGAAATGAAAAATGGCCAAAATGGTTGAAAATCTCAATGGAGTCAGTTAATAAATCATTGAAAACGGCCATTACGGACAGTAATGTGTCAGTCAAGTCATCAGAAAGACTATTTGCATAATTGAAATTTTAATGAAAGAAACCCAATGTTTGTAAAGCACTTCTTAATTTTTAAATTCATTGAATTCACATTCGAGTTCTGTACAGGTTAAATTTATATTTTCACAAAGCACACTGTCATAAATAAATACATATGCATCATATAAACTGTTACATACTCACAGATTCAGGTCTTCTCTATTCAAAATCACATTGCTAATTTGAATTAAAGGTCCAAGTTTTCACTGATTTATAGTTCAGAGATATTTTGTGTAATTTGCAAGTTTGTTTTTATAACATTCATTTAAATGTTGTACACTTTTTGCCACCATTGTTAACTAAAACAGGACTAAAACAAGGAATTCCACCACTCTCACGGCAGTCAGATATCAGATTCTGGTCTAGTCACCATCCAGCTGCTATTTCATTATCCTGCCTACCTTTTTTGACAGTTTCGTTCGGCCGGGGGACTAATGATGACAAATGTATAAAAAGCAAAAATAGCAGACGGCCAATTTCGTGGTGGGCCGGGCGGAGTTCAAAGGTCAGACGGTCAAAATAGTCGCATATGTATGTTGCGACAATGTCCAGCTTGTCCGCTGGTCCGCTAGCCCACTGCTCTGCTCATTGTGTCTGCATGCAAATGACTTTATTTGAATTTTAAATGTGTAAATTGCGCTCGTGTTGCTTGATTTCTCCGGTTCGTTCTCTCAGTTTACGACCTGGCCGTTTGTCACTGATAACGGCACAAGTATGGGACATCGGCCAGACACGGCCAAATGAAAATAACAGCGGCATGGCAGTGGAACAATGGCCCGCAATGACAACAACGTTGTTGCCAACAATGGCAGCCCTCCACCTGCCCTGCCAAGGAGATATAATCATTTCCGTTGCCGGCCCACGTACGTCTTTTATCTCTTTCAAATTTTCGTTATTGTTATGCGTTTTAAAAGGTTTTCTTGATAATGGAGCGGCAAAATATGAAAAAAAAAAAAAACGCTTGACTCACCTGGTAATTTCCGGGGCCTGCCTTTCTTTCTTTAGTCCACGGTTTACAATGCGTATACGTAACACGTATACGTAACACGTGTAATTTGCTTTGGTTTCAACTTGAGTCTACAACTCCAGCACCTTAGCACTCGTCGTCCCCAACTGCTCTTGACAGCTTTTTAATTAATTTCAAATGAGTTAAGCACCTTTCACGCAAATTTCAACTATTCACGAGCTGTTTTCGGTAATGGATTCCTCTCAGGTATTTTTCATTAACACGTCGCCACACATAAAACTTAAAAGCACGCAACTAAAACTAAAAAAAAAAAAACTTATGCAACAAAAGTTATATAAGGAGTTTATATGCGGCATTTCATTATATAGTCTAGCGTTAGTTTAATTACAAACACATTTTTTTAATAATTCAAAGCAACCTTCTTTTTGTCTGCTTGGATGAACCTGAAGTAATTGCTCAAGCTTTTAAAGTTTTCGTTATGTTTGTGTGTGTGGAGTAGCAGCGCAGTAGAATATTGAAGTTGTTTTCAAAGTTTTGACAATTGCAATATTTAGCTCAGTGAAAGTTGGCTGTCTTCAAATGCAGACTGCAAAACTTTTGCCAACTATTAGCCAAATCGGTTCAGCAAAGCGCCAATAAGCCGAATAACTTGTAGCTGCTGGCGCTGCTTCCGCCCACTTGGAGAACTCGGTGAAGAATTACGACACATTGCAGAATTTATGATCCATCGAATGGGCTGCAGAGGCGGAAATCCATAGGACCAAAGAGCAAATGCGGAAGCCCAAAACCGCTCGGGCGCTGAAATCGTGTGCGTGTAAACATATTGGCTGCCTTCATGGATATTTACGGCACTGCCGTTCGCCTCTGTGTCATTGATGTACGGCTGGCGTATGCAAAAGGTAACCGTGCAGGCCCGAACAACATGGTTTTCCCGCCAAATGTCGTGCGGCAGGCATGAAAAATGGCAAATTAACTGAAATTAATGGCAGACCATGTGCAAATTTATTAAAATTGATACGCTGAGCCAAGCGCGCCTACTTTCTAACTTCATTTAAAGGGATTTATGCGGTGGCCTAATCAAATAACCAACCTGACAACGCGAGTACCCTCTTGGCTGGCACAAAACCAACTGACGTATCAATCAAAAGTCAAATCGATAAGGCTTAGCTAAATTCAAGACGCAGCCACAATTCGACTGCTGATTGAGTGACCTGCCCAGTATTTACCCCGTGCGTCCGCCTCGTATATCATGCAGCTTATGTTATCAATATGGGCATTAAGTTTGACTGCTGCCCAATCCAATCCATGCCCCCAAGTTCAAATTGATCGGGCGTTGAAGTTTTCGTCTCAGCGCTGCCGAATTTTATTTATTTATGGCTTCAGTTTGCTTGTAAGTAATTAAGCCGAGTTTGTCTGGATTAGTGGCGAACACTGAAATTGGTAAATGCCCGTCAAAAAGAACTGAGAGACAGCTTAGTGCACGAACTGAGAGTTGGGAGAAATTTAAAGGCCAAAAGAGTCTTGTTTAATTAACTAAGACAAAGAATTTTATATAACCGGCTTAACTGTCATATATAACCAACAATTGTACACTATTCAGCACAATACGTCAAAATAATTATTCGCAATGACAAAGCTTACACTGTAAGAATATATATATGGAATATATAAATACAATTCCTTGAGCATTACAATTGTGCAACAGAAACAGACCTCAGTTTACTGTTTTCATCTTTTGGTAGATGCGCTGTTCGGTCAAGCTGCTTATTAATTGAATAATACCAATTACTGCGGTCAAGTGCTTATGCTTCGGAAATTAATTGGAATTGCATTGGTGAATGATGTGAATGTAGCAAATGAAAATGGCTTGCTGATGAAAAGAAGAGGCCTAAAGTATAGTTTGGGTTGCGTTTATCACTCTACTGGCCATAAATAAATAAATGCTCCAATTAGAATCCCTGCAGCAACATCTTTAATAATAACTTATTATGATTAGCATTCCAATCAATAATTTAATATGATTTATTTCTATAACGTCGTATTTTCCTTACTAAATAAGGTTTGTATTTAAATGTGTTATGAACATAATTTACAAAATAAAATAAAAATAATTCTTTGCAGTCGATTATTTATTGATGTGATCTCCATAATAATTATTAATACCTAAATTGACTTCACCTATTTCGAGAGTGAGTCTGTTTATTTATTATTATTATTTGATTTTGTAAAAAAAAAACAGCAGATAAGTGTCAAGTGTCAAAAATAACCCGCATGGCAAAAACAGCTGCAAAACGTCAAAATAATAATTTCAGGTAATAATAAAACGCAATAAATAGTAGTTTATTTAAAATTGCCAAGAGGCAGAACAGTAGCTGAAAAAATAATCACAGCTTTGAGAGCATATAAAATGCACACACATGCATCAAGCACGACAAATTATTCAATTCAATTGAAGCGACCGCTGCATTTGGCAGCTGAGTGGATTACCCATCCACGGAAGGTGGAGATGCACTTTTTCTGCAGGCTGCTGTGGTGGCCTGCCAGCCCGATAGTGACGTCTATGATGGACGTACGTTTCAGACCCAACAGACCAGGGCAAGAGCGTGTGGCAGTGATTTAAATGTGCAGCGCACAAAAAGAAATCAACCGCAAGCAGACAAAAAAAAATCAATCGTATCCAAACCGCGAATTAATGTTGAATAAAGTTGCGCTGAATCCTTTTATCTCTTTCCAAAAAGCGAAGCAGAGACTCTAGTTAAAATGCTTGTGCTCTGCAAATTGAATATTGCTCACTTCAAAAATGCTCTTTGATTTCAATTAATTTCTCAAATAACAATGGTGAAACAGTGTTGGGTTTTTATATACATATAAAAAGGAAAAGACTTGGTATTATATTCAACTAAATTACCAGTGTAAAATCGTATACATTGCAAGCCTGTTTAAATAGTCACGTTGCCCACAACAATTCTATAGCAAGTTAACAAATGCCACACAGCTTTGACTCTCACATATGAAACGTATTGCACAATACCCTCTCATTGAGGCCACTCCCTGTAAAAAGAAAATTACGAAAACTTCAATTGTTACATTGTGCACTTTTCTTTTATCCATCTTTTTGCGGTTTCAAATTAAGTGTTTAGCTTTTTTATCCAGTCGCACACATTGTTGAGCTGAGCTCTTGTCGATTGTTGGTCTCTTTCCCTGTTTTCTCCCCGTTTAGCGCTAATGAACTTCCGCTGTCAAATGAAATGCTTACCATGCAAATCCTGTCATATCGAATAATTGAAACCCTGCCGCAGCATTGTTATTATCATTTTCATTTTGTGCTTCCGTTTTTCGTATTTTTTTTTTGTCCGTGCTTCTGTTGCTATACAAAATTTAGCTGTGGGATCGCACATGTTTCACATCCGTTAACACCATTTTCTTGCCTTGCCCGGCCAAGTAGGCAACAGTCAGAAATATTATTTTTTTTTTTTTATTGCGCACATTTAAATGCAAAAACCGTCGACAGTTGCGTTTATAGACGGCTAGGTGTTCATGATTGCTATGCCAAGCAGATGCCACGCCCCTTGGGTTATTTACAGCTGCGCGTGAGTTTTCATTTGCTGTCTTCTGCGTATGTTAGAGTTTTTTCGTTTTATTTTTTTTTTTTCAGCGCTGGATTTATTTCCCAAAGATTTATGTCACATGCAGGCAGTAGAAACACGCATCCACCTCTATTGCTGGGTGTACACCTACCTAAGTGAGAGTGTGTGTCTGTGTGTGTGTGTGTGTGCCTGTGGAATGTGTGTTATGAATATGCATGTGTTCATTATGCTGGATTATTGTTATATCAGCGGAAATGGTGCACAGCTTTGACTGTGCTATGAATACTATTTGAATATACGCAATTCATAAAGTTGTGGGTATACCCGTTAACGCTTTGAAGAGCCTTCTGCCAGGATCGTAGCTGCTGCATAAGCAAAAATGAATGTAGAGTTGTTTGAAAAAACTCTAACTAACCAGCTTTTCTCCACTATATGTGGTTGTGGCCCAAAGAATACACACAGAATAATACAACAGTTAATTAGTTAAATCGAGTTTTCCAAAGTTGAACAAAGGGTATTATAATTTTGTCATGAAGTGTGAAAAATGCGTATCTGATCCCATAAAATATATTGAGTTTCTCATTGAATTTTTCATAATACATGTTTTAACTCAGCCATTGAAATTTATACATCGGACCACCACGTATTTTGTATACGTTTAGAAGAGTATAAAATCTTTGGCACTCCGAAATGAACTATTTTCTCTTGTTATTATTCCAACTTTGTACAATGGTACTGCTGTCCAAAGGGAGTAATACAGCTTGTTTGTTTATGTTTTTTCTTTTCCATTTAAATGCCATTGCATAAATATAATAAAATTTTTACTAGCTATTATATATCCAGCTTTACGATGAGCTGTGAAAATATGTGTGTTGAAAACAATGCTAATAAATTGCCCGCATTATCGGACCGCGCTGACAAATGTGAAAATTGAAATAATTGTAAATTTAAAGTTGCCGTAAAATTGCTTTGCAAATGCATTTTCCTGCTCGTAGATTAAAGCGAATTGTAAATTTACGGTAAACTGCATTCACATTTTTGCAATCATTGATGCGGGGCAATGAATGTAAGCCGGGGTTCATTTGGCAGCTTAGGACCGTTTTTGCATTTCCGCTTTGTCCGCTTTTGGACCATCGATTTAATCTGTGCCCGACCAACAACAACAAAAACAACAACAAAAATAACACTGCCATCGCAGCAACAATTATGCCGTGCGTACAAATTCTCTGAAAATTTCTCATTCATAGCCCCGGGGCCAATGCAACCGCAAGCGCTCAATGCAGCCAGAAAATCCAACTGAGTACGCTGCTCTTACTTCGCATAATGAAAACGCCGCACGGATGACATCCATTGGCAATGGCTATAGATAGATAGAAGACCACTTTCACATTCCCATTGCGATTCGCAACGCCAGGAGCAACCACATCGGCGAGAACGATGGCGACAACAATACGGCGATTGACGGTGTGATTAACTGCATCGCAGTTGCCCATTTCGGGGTATAGCTTTTAATTCTAAACAGCAGTGCGTTAATTTGTTGCAGCTCTTGCTGGTGGGTAAGTTAGCAAATTAAACAGAATGAATATAGAGTGAAATTTAAGTTCTCCAAAACTCTTGACCCGCAGATAAAAGTTCAACGCACAATTTAAATGCCGAAACCCAGTTCATGACTCCGATCTGACATTTAATCTGCTCATTTTCTAATTGCCTGAACAACATACAAGAAAATCAAATTATACCCAGCATCAAATCCAATGAAGTGTCTAAACAAGCTCTACTTCGATTGACAGACAAAGTTCGAACAGATGCACAGGATCTGACAGTAAGTGTAAACAAATATTCTGGCACATCATTTGAGCAGCAAGCACTCTCACACATTTAATCAACGTTCTAAGACTCTTCGAAGGTAAACAGACTCTGTGCCAGTTAGTGTCCTGAGCATCTACCTCGCATAATGTCAGGACTCTGTGTACTCTTTATTATGCAGGCATTCGGGTGTAAAACTTCTGCTGGTGTTTGTGCGCAGGGCAATCACAAATTAATATGCCAGCAGGCACACTTAAAAGACCAGTCTTATATATATGTAAAAGCCTCATGAATATATCTGCAGCGTACTGTCATAATCATAAAACAAGCTTCAATAGAGCTGGTATACATACATATGTACCTCATGCAAAATGAAAGTGGAAAAGTCTGTTTCTAGTATATTATCGTATTATATGTAGAAGGCATGCTGTTCCTATTAAGGTCTTTTCACTATATTCAAGTATATACGGGGTATATTATTTTAAATATATTATACGATTTTAATCAATTGTTCAAGTTATGTAAATACGGAGTTCTGGTTACAGGATATCCCATTGTCAAGTTCTTCTTGTTAGGAGTTTTTATAGCAGACACTAATGAACTTTTTTGGTTTACCAATTAACAGAGTAACTGCGTTATATAAACAATAAATGTTAAAAAGCATATGCTTAAAAATAGCTCGAAAAAAGAATGAAAAAAACATTAAAAGCATATAAAAACTTTCGCTTTTAAAATGCTACATAGTAAAGAAGGAAGCTGCAATATGCAGTTGCCGTTTATTTATTTAATTTTTCTTTTGTTTACAAACAACAACAGAACGGATGGCAAAACTTTTCTAAAAACAAATATAAAACAAAGCAAACAACTAAAATTATCGTATGTTGTAATGGGCTAACCAGAAAAATATTTCAAGTGTGTATGTGTTGCATGGATTGTAGTACTTAATTTGAATAGTTTTCAGATTGTATCATTGAAATGTTTCATTTATTTTAATAAATAACTGTATACATTGTTGTTAACTACGACTGAAGGCTCTTAATTCAATTATTTTCAACTTTTTGTTTAAATGCCAAAATTAAATAATTTTAGAATGCTTAAAGGAAAAAATATGGCAACAATTATTTAAGAAATAATATAACAATCAATACAAGTAGTCTTAGGTAGATCGTTCTTTTAATTTACTGTTTTGATTATTTACATAAATTGCTATCGTCACTACAAAGTCTCATTTCTAATTGATTGGTACAGAAACTTTTAAAATTGCATGCATAAAATTCGTTGCTCCTTGCACAATCTCATAATACTGATTGGTATATAGCGAAGATAATGATCTCATATCGCAAAGTTATTACTTACAAAAATCATGCTTATTTGTGAACCAACAAAGGCTACAAGCCAATAACAGGCAACAGTTTATATGGGTTAAAACGAACGTAGAACAGAGTAACAAAAAGTACAAACAAGTGAACAATAAAACCACTTAAAAAACAAGCACCATGCAAGACGAACTCCGAGGCACCCACATAGTCGTGAGTATAAAAACTAACACGCAGTACAACAAAGCAGCAGCAAAAGCAACAGCAACAAACACGCCTGGCTGTCTGTTGGTCCGTCCGTCCGCCCGTCTGTCTGCCTGTCTGTTGGTCTGTTATATAAAAAGCAAAATAATTGGCGTGTCAGACATTTTGTTACGCCCAATTTAAGTGCTTCCGCCTTTGCATGGCAGCTAGTTCTTCCTGGCGGGTTGGTGCGGTGGGTGGGGAGGGGGGGGGGGGGGGGGG
>SCDS01000046.1:0-86684 GCA_004149465.1 Drosophila nigromelanica
GTTTTTAATCGATTGTGTTAGTCATAATTAGTATAAAAATCAACATTAAACCCCATTCTGAGGGGGTCAAATTTTTTGTCAAAAATCATGCCAAAATTGACAAAAATTTTGACAAGTAAAGCTCTCGGATCCATAGCTCCCATATTTCAAACTTCCATAACTTTGTCAAAACTGAACCGATTTTCATGTTTGATGGCTGGCATGTTTGACGGCATTGTGATCATGATTTTTCATTTAGATCGATTTTACATTTAAAATATATGCATTTTTGAAGATAATATGTTTTGGAAAAAAGCATGTACCCTCCCCTCATATCCGAAAATTTTTTTTTCACAATTTAGAATTGCGAATTTCTCTTTGCAATGGATGGTATTTGTCAAAATTAATTAGAGATTAATTCTGCATTGCACAAATAATGCCTGGCTGTATGTTTTATTACACTGTGAACGAGTATTGTGCTGTCGGTTACACCCGACAGCAACGTTTTTACTTGCTATCACTACAAAAGGGTTTTACCAAGATAAACCGGAGCAATTACTGGGTAAAAAGTGATAGTTATGTTATGAAGACCAACAGATATTATAAATATATAACTATATTCACATCAATTCAAAACGTACAATGCAGTTTTATTTTTTATTAAAAAATTAAAATTATAAAGAAGGTAATTAATTTTTATAATTGTGTAACACATTGTAATTATCTTATTTTATAGGTAAAAATTGTGAGCAACTAAGGATCTAAAATATGGCTGTCGAATGGTCTGTCGGACACAATTTATTCGCCGCTCTTAAAACTCTATATATATATATATAGACAATATATCCGCGTGTAATAAGGGTTATTATTCTATGGTGGGACAACCGCGGAATATATATAAATATCCCTAGTTTTAAAGCTAAAGCCACAAAATTTGGCTGACATATTACTGATGATCTCTAAAGATTTAACCAAAAAAAACATAGATATACTGTTTTATATTTTTCTTAAATCACAGTAAGAAAATGATCTTTGGAAATGGTTAAAACCTGTCAAATTTATATGACCCGGGCCAGTTTCCACGTGAATAGATTTAATTTTATTTTTACATATTGCATCAGTGAAGCTGCGGATGGTAGCTAGTTTTTAAGTTAGTTAATCAAATATATACATACATATGTAACTAGCGTTAACTTACATACGGGCTTAAATTTACATTCTCAGAATTAGTTGCTTACAATTAGGAAACAGATCCTGTTAACTATTTTTAAGGTTCATTATTCAATAGTTCTTATAACAGTATGTATGTTCACAAAAATCAATACAAATTTAGAAATAATATTTATTAATATTAATAAGGCTTCATTAATAGGCTTATACATTCATATCTTAAATTTCCGTTGCTTAGGGCTTAATCCTTAACTATAAATTTACATACTTTTCTACTGATGGAACTACTTTGGGCTTGTGAAAATGACGAGTATACTAGTCGAAATTTACCCTGTAGAGTACAAGGTACTAAAATATTTTGAACGCGTGAGATGATAATTATTATGATCCCTTTTTTTAAGATACTTATATATAGATATACATTCGGACGACTTTTTTTTTAAAAAATATGTAACAACTTTTTTAAGGGACAGGGGTGGAGAAGCGATTGTATTGATAATGTCTGAGTTAACATGCTTTTAGCGTTATTATATCTATTTTATTGTACTACATTACACTTATAGAGTGAAAATGTATCAGTGCCGGACTGAATGCGAGGTTAGTTGTCTTATTGAAATTGGGGGGGACATCAGGTGCGAATAGTTTAATTCCTGATTCGCAAAAAAATGCTCCATTGAGAGTTCCGGGTGCTAGCACTTGGGCAAAAAAGACGTACGTGATGGCAGCAAACACATAATGCTTATCGCCATAACCATATGCCAAATAGAGTGCACTACGTGGTAGTTCTGCTTGGTCTGGAGAAACGCGTAACAGACCAGTCCAATCATTACTAGTGCCATACCGAGCGGCATATATATAGTCAAGTAACGTCGCGCAGGGAACCATTTGCGAGTTTTGGTGCAGCGTATACCCCAGCTAGTTGATATCAGACAAATGCCTGTTAAAGCTGGAGCTAGAAATACCCAGAGACTCTGTTTGTTTAGTTCTGTGCCAAACGCTAGCAGAATGGCACCAAGCATGTGAAGAAGGGAAACAAACTGCTGGGGAACATGTGCCATGGCAATAAGTGTGACCCAAATGGCCAACAAGCCACAATAGAAATCACAAAACTGAAGTACGCCGATCTTTACCAAACAGAAACTGTATTCGTCTTCCCCTGAGTCACAAGCATGATAGAAAATTGAAAAGAACATGGCAAAGAAATATATTACACCTTCGGTATAGTAGCGGCGCCGGAAGGCCAAGTAAATGCTTGGACCGAAAAGCAGGTTACTTAGCGTGAGCAGCAACGATGCCAAAAGGATGGACATATTTGAGGGTACCTGCGAGTCCTCAGTGCAATCCCAGCCGCGGTATCCCTTCATGCAAACGCATGTTGAGAATACAAAGCCTCCGGACATGTAATGATAACAGCGCCCAAAGCGACCGCAACGCCCTGCGACACAGGGACTCGATGACACGGAGAAGACCACGGATGTGTTGCAGTTATCCAGCGCAAAATGCTGCTCCGTCGCCGACTTGTGATGCACCTCAAAGCGACGCGTCATTCCCAAATAGTCGGCGGTGCATTTAGAGTCCATCATGCACTCCTTAACCTTTAGCGTCTCAGTTTCGTTCATGCGGGTCAAGCACTCTTCGGACTTGATGCAAGTTGTATAAAACTTGGCATTATCAGCACAAGCACAGGGACTGCGCATTTCCTCAAGCAAGTTAGCGTATTGGCGCACAAATTCCTTGACACTGTCAATAATGGTAACACGGGCGGTTTCTGCCCCATGGCAATACAAACCCATAGTGACGTACCTACAAAAAAGCAAAGAAATTTGTTTTTAATTTATAATTATTATTTTTACATATTCGTATAGCTTGGATTTGAATGGCTTTTGTACATCTTCGGCTGTTTAAATCAGACAACAAACATAAATATAATAGAGGAATGGATGCACTCTTGTATTTTGTGTTTCACTTACCAGAGGCCACTTTCTGGAAAGGGCACGTGTATTGAACCCATTAAATCGGTGTTATTGACTATGCTAGTGGCAGGCATTAATCGTTGCCCATAACGGCACTTATCCGGCCAGGTGGGTATGCCTGGTACGCCTAAATGCATGCACACAATTATTTGCATACTTTGGTTGTTACGGGAGATCTTCTCCTGGTTAATTACCAGCCCTGCGTCATCTGGATTGCTGACTAGCTTCTCAGCTAAGATTCCACCCCTTTCTGACGGTGGCGACGTCGTGGGTGAAGCTGGCTTCAGATCGGTGCTGAAGCTACGCTCGTGCTTCATGGAAAGTGCAAAGGTGAGCGTGCCGCCAATGTCACACACCTCTCCGAGCTCAAATGCGAATCCTACAGGAGATTGGGCAGTTAAGTTAAGTAGTGCCGGAACTGTACCGTTGGCATCTGGCTGCAAGTCAAAATCGAACATAAAAAATTCGTGGTAGCTCTGCCGCAGCAAGGCATAAAAATCTATTCCGTGAAAACGTTCGGGTTGCCAATCATTTTTACTGTCATTTTTTGCCTGAGAGTGCGGCTTTGTGGACTCATTGTGTGGTTCCAAGTCATTAAAATCTATTCGCAGCTTATACGAAACGCTATGCACTTCTGTGTTGAAAGCGCTTGTTTCATTCTGTTGCTGCAATCTATTTTGACCGTTAGTCTTCGACGTAAATTTGGGTAAAAATCCAGTTATTGGGACGGATCCGGCGGCTTTCAATGGGTCACCTTCGAACAACTCATCTGCTGAACTCACAAAGTGCAGAAGGATGTAGTGCCATGTGCTGGGCTGAACATAAAATTCAATTGAGATCTCTTCAGTTTGATTGGGTTTAATAATTGTACTGTAGATGTAGTTGTATTCGTTGCCGGACACACTCTGGCCTCCACTGAGTAATGGAAATCCATTTGCCTGCACATTGAAGCGGATGTCCGGACAAAGCAAACACACTTCTGCGAACGTTATTTGTGCGGTAGCCAAACCGACGTCGTCAGGCACATAAAACTTGTAAATTTTTTCATTGCTTGCTGCAGATTTGACGGGGTCAAGTCGACCAGTTTCTCCTTCGGTTTTTTGATGACCTGAGGTTGCGGTGCTCGTATTAGCGCTATCGCTGGCATTCTGTATCTCTTGCCTGGAAGTGACAAAGGTACTCGTTAGATTGCCGGTATCCTCTTGTCCGTCGTTTAGAATGATCGGATAGAAACGCGACACAGACAATTCAGCCAACAGCAAC
This sequence comes from Drosophila nigromelanica, assembly GCA_004149465.1. NCBI lineage: Eukaryota > Metazoa > Arthropoda > Insecta > Diptera > Drosophilidae > Drosophila > Drosophila nigromelanica. The sequence goes on from SCDS01000046.1 coordinate 4,386, forward strand.
GTATCGCATGCCGCAGAGAGCCCTATAATAAAAATAAATCGGTCAAATAAAATGCACATTAAAATCCAGAAAACAATGAGAGTTATCAATTATTTGAGGTCTATTTTTAGGTCAGACGGTGCGGATACTGATACTGATGCAAGAAATAAATTTATGTTGTAATTTTGTTATTACCTTGTTGTTCAATACGATCGTTATTTGGATCTGTCCAACTGATAAAAGCCACTGCAAACCAACTGCCTATGTGGGGACCTTGTATATTTATGCGGTGCTCCTGTTGGTCCGACTGAAACTGTAGGCTATACACTTGAAATCTGAAAAAAGAAATTAAATAATAAATAATAAATTGTTGTATTTTTATACATTATTTCAATATATGCTTACCTTTCGTCGGGGTTTACAAAATTTTTAGGAAAAGTAATATTTTCTGGACTTATAACTGGAAAACTGTTTGCCTTTAAATGTAGGGTAACATCCTTAGCTTTGCATTTTCTTTCTGTACAAAAGAATGAAAGGTAAAATATCAGCATAATTTATATATACAATTCTAATCATATGCAAAAATGTTGCACTCACGAAAGGCACTCTTGGAATCTTCAGAAGCCTTAAAGCTAAAATACGCCGCTCGCGAATCCGATGGAACTCGAAAGTGTAGTATAGAAACATCTTTGTAGGAGGTGTACTTAAGTAGTGTGTTGGATGGCAACCGTACGCTAAGTTTTTGGTCCTGTGGTGCTTCCATTTCTTCTATTTTATCCTGATATGGCACACTAAAGTGATAATTATTTTCTAATGATTGATGGTGAAACTGTACACTAGCATCTATGGATCTTAGCTTTTGGCCGATATGCAGAAGCGTAAAGAGTATGGCTGTATTGCACCTGGTACGATTAGTGCGTGCTTGGGTCATGTTTAGCCATTTATGTCTTTAGGAAATGTTTAACAAATAGTTTTAGCACGTTTTATTGCCAGAATAGATCCTTTCTTCAAGATCCTAGATTAAAAAAAAATTAAAAGATTTAGTAAACATTAAAAGGCACGTTAGTTTTAATTTAATTTCTGTATAAAATTGTAATATCTTTTACAACTTGTTTCATAGGGAAAAAGAAAATTAAAGCTGAAGTTATTTGCATTAAAATGCACTGGCGCGGTAAATACAATGTTCAGCAAATTCTTCATGGCTAATGAAAAAGCTTATTAGCTTATTTACAAAATTCTTACAAAAAAAAGTTAATTGATTTCAGGCAAATGTCAGTAAAACATTGAAGCTAGAGACTTAAAACTTTGCATATACCAAATAGGTATGTAGCTTGCGACCTTGATATCCCAACCACGCCCAATAGAATACCCCCATCCCGCCCCCACGAAGTGCCTTAACATTTTGAAGATAGATTACTGGCCACCTCTCTTAAGTATCGGTACAAAGTTTCAACTTTCTAAAAACCGAAATTTTCCATTATCAGAAAAAATAATAATTAAGACCGGCAACGAGTATAATGCAGTCGGTAATGCTCGTCTGCAACGTTCTCATTTGTTTGTCTTATTTATGACTAATATTTCTGAGGTCTTAATTGCACTATTTATGATTTTCTGTAGCTTATATTATTAAATGTTATCTATATTGGAGGTTCATACACGCGACAATTTTCTGTTTAATTAAAATTCTGTTTTATTTTGCAAACTTTTTGACGCGACTACTGACTTAAAAGTCGTAATGTATTCTTACACGTGTTGAAAAGAAACAAATTATGTCCGTTTTTCCTCACAATTTGAAAACTGAGTGCATAAAGTGAAATGTACAACTGAACTGAAGGCCCTATCAATGTTCAAAGCAGTGCTCTTTTGGCCTCCTTGTTATCAGTTTATTTGTAATAAAGTACGCGATACTTATCGCATTTTTAGAAAGCACGACTGATAGACTTAAAAATACCGTGTATTACCCAGAACGATGAGAAAGAAAAATGTTGTTAAAAGATAAAGACGGATAATATCGTTATGGAAACAGGTGAACATTTCTTTGGTTGCAGACAATATACACTATAGGCTATATAAAGGTCTGATTTTTTTATAACAGCAGTTATTGCTTAAAAATGCATGTTCCGTATATAAATCTGAAATTCTTAAGTTTCGTAACTCTAATATTTGTTAAAAATAGTTTTACCGCTGTAAAAAAAATGTATGTTCTTGATCAGTATCAACAGATGAGTCGATGTAGCCATGTCCGTTATCTGGCAGAGACATTTTTTTTTTACCGATCGTTAAAGGGGCGACACGTAATCTGCCTTTCAAATTTAGTTACTTGAGCTATATATTCATAATTTAAGGCATGCAGCTTAAATAGCAGCGACAAAAACTACGTTCAGACGGACATTACACAAACACTATATATTCCTTTCACTTTGTGATCGAGAGTAAAAATCCATAACGTTGTAACTCACTGTAACAATGTGGAATGTGAAAACATCAACTGGGATGGAAGATTTTCGTTTAAATCTGAACGTAAGAAATATATAAATACATATTATTTTTCAGCAGAAAAACCATACATTAATATTACAACCGCAAAGATATTGCCTAAGGTTGCATTTATGTTAACCCTTAAATGGTCCGCTTAAGGTTTACTTATGTACATACTTCAATGCAATTTTTATACTCGTTCACGAAGTGAAACTAGTATATTGGCTTTGTGCAATGCCTGTCTCTCCGTGTGGATGATAGAGACTTGATACTTTTGATTCAACCTGATTTTGGGGGGATCAAATTTTTTGTCAAAAATCATGCCAAAGTTTAGAAAAATTTGGACATGTAAAGATCTCGGACCCATAGGTCTCATATTTGAAACACCCATAAATTTGTCAAAACTGCATCGATTTTCATGTCTTAATGGCATTCTGGTCATGATTTTTCATTACCATCGATTCTACATTTAATCGAAGCATTTTTGAAAAAACATTTTTTTCATATTTTTAAGAAAAAAGCATGTACCGCCCCACCTTACTCATTTTCGTTTCAATTGAGAGCGTGTTTGTTTAAACCAAGATATTACCAGAATCGAACTACACTATACTACAGACAGACGTATTTAGGAACCATCAGATTTTGTGTGCGAAAACAGTTTCTAAAGCCTGTTTCGAGTATTAAGCTTAAGTCAAACTTGGCACATTCATCGAGATTGGATAATAAATACAGAAGTTATTAAAGAAACATATAAGAAACATCTTATATAAAACAACTTCTTATGTAAATAAACTTTTGATTTATATGTATTTCAAAACAATTCAGCTATTTTCACTATACCAGAAACCACAAGCATCAAATCCAAATAGAAATAATGGGCCGGGCAACGCCGGAAGTGTCATTGCAGTACAAGAGTCTAACATTTTTATGTTCCACAGAGGAGTGATCAAATTGAGAGAGTCCGAGAGAAAGAAAGAGCAAGAGAGTGAGAGAGAGCGAGGTTGAGTTGCTGTAAAAGTTTGTTGTCTCTGGTTTTAAACAAGTTTTTCGATTTGGTTTCGCTCAAGAGATTGAAGCGAAGCTCCGACAACCAAACATGAAACAGTAGACTATGAACCGTGATAATATTAACAACGGCGTATATATTTTAATTCGGCTGAATCGCAAATCGAGAAAGTTTTCATGAAATCAATTTTCTATTTCTTTGCAAAACAGATACATCTGATTTTGTAATAGGTGCACATGCCAATATATTAAATAAAGAAGTGTACTGAAAATGTAATTGTTAATATTACTTGTGTAAACAAAAAAATATAGTGTGGGAAATGGTGATCAGTAAAGCTAAAAGCTGCACAATAAATTATTATCTAAATAATTTATCCGAATATGAGTGGAAACTTAACAGCTCTGATATGTGCGGGAGTGACGTCATCGTAAAAAGTTAATAAACGTTATCGTTAATACAATTATATTTAAATTTTCAAAAAAAAATTTAAAGTAATTAAAACAGAGCCCGTTTTGAATGCCCTAATGAAACTAAATATATTTGTGTCTGTGTCTCTTTTATACTACCACATTGACTCACGGCTTACGCATTGGGTATGCCCAGCGATTGCGCCATGAACTCGTAAATGCATATATACATACATATATGAGAAAAAGAGAAATCAGCATTCCCTTTTGGTGTTTGCTTACTGCTTACCGCTCACCATACAATAACTATTTCATATGTGTGCTCAAATCTTGACTAGCACACATAAGTGGACGACAGGATTATTTACTAAGTTGATGGACTATAGCTCATAAAACATTTCAAATTTTACCAAATCGAACTTTTGTACACTAGTTTTACTTGTTCAGTGCCTGTTGTGATTAAAAACCAACTACTCTTTCTTGAGATAGTTATTATCAACGGATTGTATTCTTTGTTTTACTGATAGATTTGCCGCTTGAGCGGTTAATTCTACAATGGATTATCCACATGGGCGGCATTTAATCGACAAACATAAAATGTCGAATACTTCGTCGCGCTGGAGATTTTATTTGATCGTCATGATGTTTATGGTGACCATGGAAGTGTTCTTTGGATCTGTAGGTAAGCAGGAGGGTTTGTAATGACAAACTCGTTGGTTTTCAGAATAGAGCAAATTTATCTTGTGAATTGATGTATTTCATAATTATCATGCATATGCACCACAGCTTTTCCCTTAATACAGGGTATATTCGTGCCAAACACTCTCTATAACAGTATTCTTACGTGCTATCTACTGGGTTTTGGGTTTGGTAGATTTTGATATGTTTTATATAAAAAGTTTAAGTTCAACTTGATCTATAAGTATGAACTTTAATTGCTGACGTATAATAATAACAAATAGTCATGGTCAAGGTAAAGTATTTTTACCACGCAACTCGGTAAATTTCATTTACTGAAAAGAGCATCAAGTGTGGGCTTTTAAATGGTTCAACATTTTGACACATCGTTTGCTTATTTCTATGTTCAATATTGTTGTTGGTAGCACCCCTACACTATTTACAAAAACAGACTGTTGAACCCGAGGCATGTTTTGTATTGTATTAGGCAGATAAAATCATTATTGTTCAATAACCTTTATATAGATATATATGTACAAACTAAGAGGCCCGGTTAAGTTACTTAGGTCGCAGAACAATAAGGAACTGGGTTGATATCCTAGCTGATGGCCATAATATTAATAATAAAGAAGAACGCTGCGGGCGGGCGTTAAATAAATTGATATGAACACTCTGATTCTGACATATGTACGAGATGCCACAAAAATATGGGGCCGGTAATGGTTACAACTAATATTGGATCACTATTGATTTAGTACCGTATTACAAGTTTAATTAAAACATGCAAGTGTATGTGATTTAACAGAAAGCAACATCCGGTTGTTAAAAAGATAAGCTTTTTTCTGGGTAGCGATTATTTAATAATGTTTTAAAAAAAAAAGTATACGAAAATTAAGAGAACTTTGACAAAGTGTCACTGTTATACTCAAGTTACCCGAAATCACTAGAAAGCGTTAAGCTTCGTTTCAAAACCTAAAATCAAGCAATTGAAATTAACAAAATGTCTTTTTTCCATTAAAATCAAATTTTAACTTTTAACCAAAGAGCTAATATTGAGTAACTAAAATTGTGGCTATGGAAAGAAAGGCGGCGTTCTCTATTATGAGATATATTATTTTATGGGTTACACGTTTCCTTACAAATGAATTGTACTCTCTGTAAGAGTAGAAAACCCCAGCCAAACCGGTTGCTGGACTCGGACACGACCAGAGCGCAATTTTATTCTCTTTCTTGAAATCCGTCTCAAGCAAATTTAAATACACTTTGCGCTGCGCCAAAACACAATTTCAGCCCCCCTTCAGCCAAACGCTGCTGAGTTATGTCTACATGCACATACATACATACACTGTGTATCTGAAGGTCGTGTAGTAAGAGGTTAAGATACATCAGCAAGCAGTATAACCGGTTTGCAATTCAACAGCTTCTGCTTTCGACGTATCCATTCAGTAAAATATGATAAGGGTACGTTTGCATGCTTAAAGTCATATCACATTACCCCGAATAAGTCTATGCGTGTTTAATTCAAGTCCGCAATTTTAGTACCGCGGGGACGATTAACGTATTTTATTTATATTTAATTAGCGTGACTACTGCTTCTTCAAAATACAGAAAGTTTTATTGTGTGTAAAAAAGCTGACTACCTGATCCAGCTCTGAATCTGCTATCAACACATTTTTTCGATTATAGCGATGTAATTTAAAATATATAATGTACCCAAATTAAACTGCAACCTGGAATAATCGTCAATTTTGTTGTTGCAACACTATACTTACATAAAAACAAAATTTACTCTTATCTTTAGATATGTAGGTGAGTTCGGTAATTGGTTAGACATCATGAAATTTGGCAACAAGTTGGTGTGCTCACCTACACATTTTCAGGTCCATCTACAATTTTTAAACGGTCTGTATACGTAGAAAAATAATAATTTGGGTTTTTGAAAAGACAAAGTGCTGACAAATTAAACATGTGTAGAATTTTTTGTACTGCTACTTGCTACTAGTTTAAATATTTGTAACGGCAGCTCGCAGTTGGTATCTTCTAGTCGGGAACGAAATCACTCTTAAGATTTTAACACAGATTAAGAATATTTTTTCTTACTATCGTGCATTTGAACAAAAATATTTACGATTTATGACTGATTATAGATCGAATATTCTTGAAAATAGAAATCCCCCTTGTTAAATAATAGCCTTTAAATTTAATTACTTCATTATGTATTTTTGAAAGGAAGCCATTTTTAATTATTTAATATTTTTGCAGCTTTTGCACAGGAACAAAATGCTCCACCAATTTTGTATGTTCGAGAAAGAAATTGGCGAATTTCGGAAGCAGAAAAGGTGGGCCAAATTATTGACCGTGTTCGTGCCGAAGACGCAGACGGCGATGATCTGGTATTTGGCATTGAGCCACGTTTCTCCTCTCCAGCTGGTTCGAGTCAACAACAGGCCAACGCGCCGAGCAAAATCCCATTTCGCATTGATTCCGATACGGGTGTAGTCTACCTCAACGAGAGTTTGTTGGGACGCGTAAGTGTTATCTTTTCAATAAATAATAAGAGTGCGCTAGTCGGGAGTGTCCGACTTGGCGATTCCCATTACCACTGACCCACAAACCTCACAAAGCAAACGGCACGTTTCCACTCTTGCTTTCTGAGGTTTTGTAACATGTAAAAGGAAGCATCTGCGACCCCATAAAGAACACCAGGATCAATCTGTATGAACGCGTTGATCTGCTATCTCTTAATGGGCTCAGGGTATAAGTCATATTTTGCATTAGGAAGTAACCTAAGATACCCATTAATTTTTTTCAGGCTGGTGAAAATTTTCTTGTTTACATAACCGTCTCAGATGGTCGCTACACTGCAAAAAATGAAGTGTTTATAAACATACTTGGACGTCGGGAAAGCAATGGATTTCATGGCTTTGGATCTCGTTCGCCGCCCTCAATTTCAAACGTCGTGCAAAACATTTCACAGTTCTTGCCCTCGTTCGACCAGCTGCCTGGCGTACAGTCTATTCGAAATGGCCTGCCCAATCGGCGGCCGAACATCAATTTGCCGCAAGGCTTTCCGGCAAATCACGGTGACAATTTTGGATTGCCTACTTATCAAAAAATGTATCCACCACTGTTAACACCCGGTGTAAGTCAAGCTGAAGATTTTAACGCAAATGAAGTTGACCCGGCGCCTTCCGCGCCCCAAGTAACAAATGGATCCACGACGCCGCGTAGTCGCACCAAGCTGACACCAATAGCTAACCACACCTCAGACGGCCAGCTAGTGTCCAAATCGGAGTCACACGATAAAAATGACGGCAAAGTGAATAGCATAACGATTTTTAGCATCAGTTCTTCCTCAGTTCCAATTATTGTTGGAGTCGGCGGCATTTTTGCAGTAGCTGTCGCCATTATTGGCTATCTTTGTCGCCGTCGCCTGTGCGCCATCAGCAAAACGATGAAAAAGTCGAAGGAGAAGGAGGAGCTGGCCAAAAAGTCAAATGCAAGCCATCTCAGTAACACGTTAACCGACGATAGTCGCAATTCGATGGTTATGCAACAGTGGCAAAGACCTGCCGCCTTCGCAAATCGCTATGTTCCTTGGGAACGGGATCAGCAGCTAACGACAACGGTAAATAAATCCAAATCTTAAATAAATTCTAAACAAAAGTTTAAAATCAAATCAAGAGGTAGGTTGGCAGTATTTGCCCGTATTTACGAAAACAGCGATCTCCGAAAGAATAAAAGCTAGAGACTACAACTTTTTGATTATAGATTCTCCTAATTATAATTAATTAATTTAGTTTCTTTAGTGGGGACCAAGCGAGGACACTGAGTAAAAGTACATGCGGTTTGTGTTTGTGTGTACAATATTCGTAAAGACAGATCGAAAATTTCAGGGTATTTCCTAGTCGGGTAATCTCATTTGTTTAACGTTGTTTGTGTTATTTAACTAATATACCTTTAATCCCAAAACTATTGTTATTTTTAATAAAGACTGTCAACACTTTGGGGTTTTCAATTAATCGATTACTGTGGAAGAGTAAAATTTTTAAAAAAATATATATAATATTTGTAACGTTTTTTCATATTTTTTCACAACTTTGGTACACAATGTGTTTTGACACAAACAACAATGACAAAATTACAATATGAAAATCAATGCTAAACGCTCATCGGAATTTTGCCAACGAAAACGATATCGACAACGGGATCATTCTACCAAAAACATCATATCATATCATATCGATGTCGCAGTCAACTAACCAGCTATCAACAAGTGTGGAAGCTTCTATGGTCGCCTCCACACCGGGAGCTTCCTGCCCAAGTGTCTTGTCAACCAACGGGAATGCTGCTGTGCTGGAAGGTGATCTTGGAACTGACCCGTGGGAATTCCCAAGACACCGATTGAAATTCTTCAATATATTGGGTGAAGGTGCCTTTGGACAAGTTTGGCGCTGTGAAGCAACCGATATGGATGGTAAGATATTAAACCGTTTAGAGTGTTTGTCGGTAAGATGCATATTAAAACGGAATAACTTATTATTATACCCTTTTTATCACTTTTTATCAAGATGTGTCTTTGCATACATAATTATGGAACATATGTTTCTATCGGCCGGATTGAACTACTTTATCAAATAGCTGTCAGAAGAATGGTCAGTTTTTGTTAGAAAAATATTTTGGTTTTTTGAGATATCCGGCGCAATCGTAGCAATTGGCATATATGCAATACATATCACAACATTCGAAAAACAAGTGAACCAAGTTGCGAGCTCTCGTTTTAAACATTCCAACCCCCTTGCATTAGTTCATTCATACTCAAAATCACACACATATGAAATATGAGTACTATTGTATTAAAAATCATGTGTTGTATTAGGACCCAAACAAAGAGCTCAGCTTAATCGATAATGTAGAAAGTATCGAAAAAAAATATAATTTTGTTTTGTCGTAGTATATGCGATTTCTACATATGTTTGGTTTTATTCTACTCTCAGTATTATTTTAGAGGAAGTAGTTCAGTGCTTAGAATTGCAGGTAATTTTGGGAATCCATGAGTATTCCATGAGTATTGACAAAATCGATATATTCAACACTTAATAACAACAGCCGTCCCATGTGGGAATAGTCAAGTAGGGCGCATGCACAAAACAGTGATACCAATTTCGTTACAATCGAGTTATGACCCGAATTAACACTTAAGGGAAAGTATCTGGGATCGCATTCGTACACAGTTGTAGTAGTAGTCAAGGTGGGAAATCAGGGAAGGTACGAGGTAGGAAAATGGATCAAACTTAATGTCCGTAAAAAACTAGATTCTTTTCGAAAATCATTAAACCATTGATAGACCATTCAGATAGACTATTCAGAAAATCTCAGTAGTTTCGACTAAATCACTGTTACTTGTTATCTTTGCTACAGTTTAAAGTCGCTGTATTTTAGTCATTTCTCAGAATCTAAGTTTTACAGTAATACAAATTCTACTTTATTTTAATATCACTTTCTACTTTCTACTTTATTTTAATATCAGGTTCTGGAGATGTCACTACAGTTGCTGTAAAAACGCTAAAGGAAAGCGCAGATGAAGTTGAAAAAAAAGATTTACTTTCCGAATTGGAGGTAAGAGAATTAATATGTTAAGAGAAATCCCTTGAATGTTAGTTAATAAGGATTCAATTATATGACTTTTACCTTTTGATTATTTTACCACTTTTTGTATAATGTCCAAGACATAATCAAACGCAAAACTCATAGAGTAAATCCATACAGATAGAGGTGTATTCACTAAAGTCGTGTCAGGTCGCAAAAACATATATCTATAATATTTACTCTAAAAGCTTAGCCTAGCTTTTGTAGTTTACGAGATCTCGAGATCACTTCCATTCATAGATGTGAGGTATTCCTGATTTTGGTATGTTCACACAATAAATGTAACCTCCTTTATCTTGGTTGGCATATTTGTATAAACTTTTTACCATGTATGACTTGGTACACAACAACAGGCCTACAACTCCCGCCAACCCAATAGTCAAATAAAATTTATATACTATAAAAAAAATGGTGCTGAGATTCCTATAAATTATAAATTCCTATAAATACCTAAGTGTCTGTTTGAAAATATTCATTTTCTCATCTACATGCGCGCAAATCATAATTCAAAACTCGATGGGAAGTAAAATGCTTCAAGAATGTACTGAATTGTACTCGTATATTTAGTCACGACCTTTATACATAGACAACTTGTATATTGATTGAATATTATAAACAGCAGTTATTTACGTTTTTCTGTACTGAGAATTTACATATATATAGAAGTACAGATATATATGGAAATGTTTTCCACTTATACACTTTACGTCAAAGTATACATATATATGTATATACAAATGGTGGGGGTCTCTCAGTAGAGTACGTTCTAATGAAACATTTAAGAACTAAAAATGCACATGAAAAAAATTTAAACTAAATTAGATTTGTGTGCCATAACATTTATAACAGTAATGATAAAAGAAATCTCTCATAATATAAAAATCAATTTAACCGTACAAAGGAATAGAGCAATAGTAGTTAAGAAATTCCGCCGTTGTAGACGGGAATATTGAGCAGCATCAGAAACCAATTTTGCAAGGACCGTTGTCTACCCGCATTCTTAATGAATTTGATGCACGTTTCTGTTATCACATTATTACTTTTGTGTATGAAACAGCAGATACACGTAGGAACACGCGGAGCAAAAATGGATAACAAAATCAAAACGGAGCCCTTGCGCTCTGACGCCCAGACAGAAACTGAGTCCTGTTGCAGCGGACAATTACAAGTGGGAGAGAATGTTTCCTTGAATTTGACTGTGATGTGCTCTCCGCCAGCAGACTTGCGCACTGACTTCTTCGGAGTTCGCTCAGCTGCTTGAAGAACTCGTTGATTACCATAGGAATTCGGTAATCGCTGATGCCTCAGATAGTGTTAAATTTCTGCGTTAGTCGCGATATTTATCATTAAAGGCGCATTTGTTGAATACATGCTTGTTGTGTGCCATACGAATATGACAGTATATTATGTTATGTGGATTACTTCAGTATAATCTTCAATCAGGGTTTTATATTATTAAAATGAACCCAAATGTGTGACACATGGCAGTATATGTTTATTTGGGGTTTTGGAGACAATATTAAAAAGCTATGGCCAAAACGCTATTTTAAGTTTCTTTGGTTTCAGTTAGAAAACTTTTGACTTTGGGAAATCATGTTAGCAATTCCAGATTTGTAGGCTTACGGATCTCAGATACAGTATTTTCCTTATATCCAATTGATTAATAAATAAATATTATTAGAATATATATACATATATATAATTGCTGTTGCAGGTGATGAAGTCGTTGGAGCCTCACATAAATGTTGTTCGTCTGTTGGGTTGCTGCACAGATAAGGATCCAACTTTTGTCATACTCGAATACGTGAGCCGTGGAAAGCTGCAAACGTATTTGAGAAATTCGCGGGCAGAAAGGTAAGTCGTTGTGTGGATATTCATATCACAATATAAACATGGAATTAAATCAATTATATATATGTTTAGTCTTAAAAAGCAGTTTTCTTTTGGAGCATACCGAACTAAGACCTGCTTCGTATTTTTTAAATATTCTCGTGTGCAGTCTTCTTTCATATTTATATATATTTGTATTGTAACCAACCTATCGACATCCTTGTTCTTGCTTAAAGCACAAGAAAATATAAAACAGTCGGGCGTCCCCCGACTAGTGCTTTCTTCTTCTTACTTGTTAACTGTGTATATGTACAGAGAAAAACAATTTATATTGCAGGCATTACGGAAATACACATGGAAAATCAAATGTTTTGACTTCAGGCGACTTAACATCATTTATGTATCAAGTTGCTAAGGGAATGGATTATCTAACGTCGCGCGGAGTAAGTAACACAAATTGTCCACATATACAACATAATATGAGTCTCGGTCTCGGGTCTCATTTTTGCAGGCCAAATACACAAACACATACGGCACTTGATGAGTGTTGTGGTGGAAACAATTAATAATAATAAAATTAAATTAATAATTATCAACGAAAAGAGAAAAACAAAAATTAAATTCTCTTACCGAACTGTCCTGCAATTTCTTAAAAGATCTTTCAAATTTTCTTAATTGCAGTATTGCATCTTAGCATTGACAATTTCAAGCCCATTGTTTGCGCTGTCTATTTTACGATACTAATTTTTTCTCTTCTTGCCGTATCTAATAAATATTCTGGTATACTGTTTTTTATTACAGATAATTCACCGTGACCTTGCTGCCCGAAATATTTTAATAACCGAGGAGCACACATGCAAAGTGGCTGACTTCGGATTTGCGAGAGATATCATTACATCTAAGGTATATGAGCGCAAGAGCGAAGGAAAGCTGCCGATCAGGTAAATCTATTTAAACAAATAAAAAGAACGCTGCGGTCCGGTTACCTTACTGAACACTTATAAATTTGGTATCCTTTCAGGTGGATGGCCACAGAATCACTTTACGATAACATATTTTCGATTAAGTCGGATATATGGAGTTTTGGCATACTAATGTGGGAAATCGTCACATTGGGCTCAACGCCTTATCCAGGCATATCTGCCGCCGATGTTATGCGCAAGGTAACGGATATTTTACCCATTAGTATTTGTTAATTGCAAAAACTTATGTACATTTACTTGATCACTTTTACAGGTGAGGGACGGGTATCGTCTAGAAAAACCAGAGCATTGTCGACGAGAGCTTTATAATATTATGTACTACTGCTGGTCACAGGATGTAAATGAGCGACCAACATTTGTAGAAATAATAAAGATGCTTGATAAGCTACTTCACACTGAGATGGACTATATCGAGCTCGAGCGTTTTCCCGATCACAACTACTACAACATTGTGAATATCAGTGGAGAGAAATTGTAAGGTCCACTTGGATGTTTATACAAGATCCAGAAAAGGATATATGCACTGCCACAAAGAGCTTTATTACGTATAAAAATAAGCAGAACAAATAGTACTTACTACTATTATGATTGAAAAGTTATATACGAATAAGTTATATATTTATTTATATCTGTATTTGTTCGTTTTTTAAATTAGGTCTTAATAATAAATAAATGTTTCGTTATTACGGTAATAAATGGACACTTTTATGTACACAATCGCATAATTTGTCGATGAATGTTTCGGGCTGGTATGGATTGAATGATTGGTTAAACTGCAGTACAAAATAGGTAAACACGTAGTATAATAACAGGTAGGTTGAATTGACATATTCAGAGCAATATTTCAGTTTTAGTTTCAGTTTTAGTTTTTACATAGACTGCGATTTATAATAATTATATCTAGTATTACCAAATTCGCTTGTGATTGGGCCATTTCATTATGGTTGAGGCTAAGCAGGGCGCCGGTTAATTACATTTTACGTTTGTGTGTCGGTCTGCGTCACAAATCGCATATACATTATTTATATTACATCAATTAAACCCACATTCAACCATAATTAGCGACTCATTTGTCGACAGAGATCACGACGGAGATCTGCGCAGTTGATCCTTTTATGGCTGGCGCTAGGATTTATATACACTTCCTTTCACATTTAAAAGGCGAACCAGTACCTGTCCTGACCTACTTACATTCATAAAACGCTTCGGCGCACCGCTGTCGCAGTTTCCCCGCTCATTGTCCTCCCTGTCCGGCTGAGGCGGCTGAATCGCATTTGGATTCTCGCATGCGCAGCCGCCGGCGACTGCCGCTTGTACTACCTGTCTGCCTAGAGTGAGGAGGCGCTAAATTAACTACTGCTTAAGTTAACTGTTCCTTAGAAAAAATGAGACGGCAATATTCAATCGACAAACACTATCTCGCTCTATCGTGTGACTTCTGAATAGTGTGAAAGATGACCTTTGTCTGAACACCCGTGCCATCCTCGTAGGTCTGTGGTTCTATTGAATGATGTGACCCATTTTAACTCCGGCAGCGGTTTGCTATTTAAATCGTCAATGCACAAGCGAGTACGTTATTTGGTTGTGTACTTCGGACGGAACAAGAGGTTAACTAAATATGTATGTGAACATAAGAGTTATAGTGCTTCTGGCACTAGCAACACATCAAAGCTGCTTTGGATTTTACATCAGGAGTATCGAAGAATCTCCAGCCAAGGCTGATGATAAAATTGATAGTCGCGATGACTGGGGAATTTTTCAAAATAAGCTCGGATTATCCCATGAAAAAGGTAAGATTTAAGCTCAAAGTAGTAATAATTCACTCAATTCTTTTCAACTTTGACAATTAATTTAACATCTTGTTTCTGTATACTTGTTTTTAGTCAAGCTGCTCAAATCACAAAAGGATCAGAAAAGCACAAAGGAGTTGCTGCATCGCTTTATCATAGAAAACCCCAAGTACTTAAGAACTTCAACAACTCATCAAAATAAACGATCAAGTAATCAATTTAAGCGAGTCTTCCAAATGTTGGTTGACCACTTAAAAAGCTCGAAAGGAACGTTGAAAACTTCGTTTAATTTTGAGGTGACAGATAGACCCTTGAAGCCTTTAAAACGTGCTCGCCGGAAGATTGCTGTTAAGATGGTATCCGACATGTCGTCTGAACGAGTAGACGACTTATTGAAAATGTTTTACCAAAAACACAACATTCAACATTCGACTTACGATAATGGTAATTCTGATCAACACAATGACGATGGTGATTACAGTGATGGGGATATATCGCAACATACATCGATGGGCACCGATGTTGACTCCGATTATGCGTATGATAATCTCTACGACGACGAAGGCGATATTGGTCTTACTGCCAAATCACATCAAAACTCCGAATATGGCTCTTTTCAAGAATTAATTCTACAAGCGAAAAGAAAACAATGGGAACAGGAGAGTGAGGAAACCAAGTTGCATAGTCCTCAAAATGACCATTTCATTTAAAAAAAGAAAATAATAAGGGTAAAAAATATATACCTGATAGCAATGGTCTGAGGACTGTGCAATATGCGTTCAAATGCTGGCATTGAACTCAAACATAATGTTAAGCGAAATTAATTTAAAATAAGGCAGCCGCTCTTTAAAAATGTTTACAGCTTTAACATAGTTTTAACTTTGCCTATACATATATATTTATAACGATTTTAAAGTGACTATTTGTTAAAAATTTAAAGTGGTTTTCGATTTTTTGGTACCTATACTAAAATTAAATAAAATTTTAATTGTATTATAAACGATAATGCTATAAATTTTTTCATGATTGGCGGGAGACATCCTTATCGTCCAATTCTAGAAGCTGCGCTGTTGGTTTCCCAATCTCAAAATTTTCATTCGACAACGCTTAATGAGCCCTGGCGTTGTTTTCGTAAAGGAAACTTTACCTTACTTAATAAATAAAATAGATAAGGTTATTCAATTTTGTTAAAAAACCTTAAACTCACTCTTAGATGAGTGTATTTTCGCAGACCTGCAAACTAAAAAAATAGTAAATCTAAATGTTGTAAAAAGTTAAAAAGGTTTAACAGGCAGAGTTTGTATGGCCTGCTCTACAGATCGAGCTGAAAGTTTTCCAACAGGCTCACTCCCGCCCCTACGACGATAGATTGCAAGGTTCAGGCGATCCCGAATTGAGCCTTCTCATTAAAGCTTGAGCAATCCCAAAATCAGTTAATAAAGTGAGGCCCCTCCAACGAGGCCGTATATTTTGACTGAGGAGAATTTTATTTCGGAAAAATAAATTAAAAGAAAGAGATGCTGGATATACTGAAATTGAGATCTTTACTGTACATAAAGTTTATAAAGAACGTAACCCAATTGAAAATTTATTCAGCGCCATCTATTGGCTGGCAGCAAAAATAGACCGTTAAGCCTAACGGAAATATTTTGAAGCTCGCAGTTCATTCAGTGGCTCTAAAACTGTTTACAAACAGAATACGCAACAAACACGACTAACATAAATACAATCAGGAAAAATAAACAATAAAACAATAGTTCTGTCATATTAAATTAAAACAACAAAGTCAAAATTTACTGGTCATAAATATTAGTTAAAGCGCCATCTAACGTTGCCTCTGACAGATTTTACCTTGCAGTCTGTCATAGAGCACCTATACATTCAAAGATAGCGATTAAACATAAAGTATATAAGCTTGCGTTTTCTTTTACACTTTACACACATTAATAAATTTTTACCGACATTTTAATAAAATATGTCTTATTATGAGTGCTGTGAACCGCCCTCAACCGTCGATTCATTTAACTAACTTGAAAAATTACTAATGGACTGTCAGTAGCTGAAGAATATGAAACTTGTTAGTGAAGTTGAGATGGCGCCACATCAGTAGTAAAATGAAAAATTGTTGAATGGTGTCCTCTACTGAAAATGCTGAAGTATTACTTTCGCAGTCTGACGCCAGCTTAATGTTGTGATACTCAACATGGTTGATAAATTGAATTTGTAATTCGAGGAAATAAATTCGAAATTGCATTAGAACGAATTACCAGAGTTTTCGAATTATGGAAATTTCGATTTAAAGAAGGTAATAAATAAAAATACAAATTTTACATTTCAGTTGATGTACACGTATTCTTTCGCTTTATTAAAACTAAATAATGAAATTTATCCATTATGTCAATAATCCGGAAAATTAAAGACCAGATGGTGCCCGAATAAGCGGATTGTTCAAATTATTAAGTAAAAATCCTTGGCGCTGAAATCTAGCTATTAAATAAATGTATTGATTTACTGTAGCTTCTCATTTTTTTACATACAGGAATTAGTGTCCGGATTAACGAGATTGTACTGTATCACTGCAGACGGCCGCATGAGCTAGGAGCGAAGTACAACTAGTTTTATTAGATCGTGCTAAATACCGATCGTTTATCAGCGCCCCCGCCCTAACACATCGGTTACGTCTATATACCTCTACAAATTTTGACAGCTGATAGCTGACTCTAATTTTATATATATGCAGGGAAAGTTTCCCTCAAACATTACAGAAAAACTTTTCTGGTAACGCACCCCTCCCCGCCCCTGTAATCGCAAAAACCGATATACCTGACAGCTCCAACCGATAACAGCCACCCCGCCCTCCCCTTATAGCAAAATCTTATATCTTTCGCAGTTTTAGATCTAGAAATCAAAATTTGAAGGTAAATTACTCCTTTAAATATCGGTAAAAAATTTCAAATTTCTAAAAACCGAAATTTTCAAAAATAACAATAATAATTAAGACCCCGACCGAGTATAAAGCAGTCGCTAACGCCCGACTACAACGTTCTTATTTGTTCCACCTGTAAATGCTTTCGACTTAAGAAAACAAAGTAAAAGTGGATTGGAATACATATAGAATACCATTAGACGTATTCGCGTATTCACGAATCTATCTGAAAAAATTCCTGAAAGCCCCCGACGGCCCCGTCCGCTCCAAAAGTTTACATTTTGTCCTAATCATAAACGATACCTTTCGAAAAGTATATAACTCCATCGTACTTTCGTAGCCAAACTTAAAAATTTCGCGTATAAATTGTTTAGCCGAACGGCATGGTAGCTAGTGTTAATTAAAGCAAGTGAAATTGCTCTAATCGGGACCGCCCGACTAGGAGATACACTGAACTCAGCACTTAACACTTCCATACAAGCTCTAGCCACTTGATGAGTATTGAGGTGGTCAAAATTAAGAAAAAATTGAATTAATTAATATTAACGAAAAAAGAAATATTCCGCCGACCCTTAAGCTTCAGCTGCACAACTCTTACTGACTACACCACACTATCATTTAACTTTGTTGTGATATATTGTAATTCAACTAAGCCATGAACATAGAAATTGCTTCTGCTTCAGCCAGAAACTATATTCTTGATTTGATCGTTCACTAAATGTATGATCGCTATGGTCGCTATTTTCAGGACTTAATCATCAACAAAATTTCCAAGACAATAGTATTTAATTTGTGTTTTTTTTTTGATTAAAAAATCTGCAATTTTGGTGGTCTTATATTTATAGGTCAAAATAGATAAATATCGATAATAAGCAAACGGTAAGAGTTATCGTTCATTTGAAATAAACTTGATCTGCGTCTGGTATATACGAACCTCGACCAGCTTTCTAGCTTTTGAAATCGACGCGGACAGACGGACAGGGCTAAATCAACTGAGCTCGTCGTCCTGATGAAGAACACATATACTTTATGGGGCCTTTACACCCCTTTTACCTATTTTTAATGGGTTAGGTTTATAGTTTATAATTATATCATATATTGATTATAACACTATTTATGTATTTATTATACTCGCTTCTGTAATAAAAAGAGTAAGTATATATGTACATATATAGTATGTTTGTGCAATGTCCAAAAAACTAACCTTCCGTCTCACCAACGCATGACGCTTTGAGATTTGAAACTTAAAACTTTATATACCTGCCCACTGGGGGCGTGGAAAATTGCTAAAATCTAAAAGTTCCACAGCTTAAGAGTGTAAAAATTAATAAAATTTTAATTTTTCCAAAATTACGTTTTAATGTCACTTAGCCCGTTTTCGAAAATTTCAGATGTTAAATCATTGTGAACAAATATTACGCAGTCGGCGAATCTCGACTACAACGTTATAGGTCGTTTTGTTTATTTGTACTTCGTTTTATTTGTCAAAATCAAACATAGGCAAGGTGCACTTATTTGTGTATATTCTACTCTTAACTAGTTTTTCCCTATATTTTAACATACAACGTTGTTATAGCAACAGAGCGAAAATTTATTGCGAACAGAAAACACAAAAGAAATAGCAGCTTAATCATGCCGAAAGTTTTATTCAGAAAATACAAAAAGTTCATATCAAATATAGACCCTACCAGACATGCTGCCAAGTTGAAAGAAATTGCAGAAGGGCGCGCGCAAGAGGAAGAATGGTGTTATGAAGGATATGAAGAAGAGATGGAAGGAGAAGAAGAAACTAGCTTAGAAAATGTGGAAACTGAATTAAGTTTATCGGAAGGAGAGCCAGCTTTAGGAATCGGAAAAATTGATTTATCATTTCCCGAAAAGACGGAGGAATTTAAGGATAGTCCCCAATGCTATCCACCATCATACTACACGTTATCTCCAAAGGAGCGCCTTTTGTTACTCTATGCGGAAAATTTTCGCAAGCAGTTCGTTTTAAGCCATCCTCGGCGTCGGGCAATGGTACTGGCGCTGCCTAATGAATGTCAAGTACAGGTGAATTATCTGAAATTGTTAAAAAACAAAATCATCTATTCATAACAAATACTTGCAGAAGTTTGTGTGTACTACAATTAGGCCGACTGCTTTCGTTTACCGAGAGCTCATATCAAGTGTTGAAGAAATTGCTAAATTTGTGGCAGATTTTGTTGAATATGAACCAATGGAGGATCAAATAAATTTGGTGAGCCTGTTTTCCTATATGTTGAACTGATAAAAACAACGAGAGTGATCTAGTTAAGTGTGTCATACATACACAAAACACATATACACACATACATACGGTGCAAGATGTGAACCCTAGGCAGCTGCTTTGCTTTTTATTCCATAGGCCCAACCTATGGAGCGTTCATATGAATAACGCCAGTGTTTAATATCCATATTATCATTACTAAAACAAGTAGGAACGCTGCAGTCGGGTGTTTACGACTGCGTTTTACTCGTTCACGGTCTTAACTATTATTATTTTGGAAAATTTCGGTTTTTAGAAATTTGAAATTAGTCGATATTTAAATGAGGTGACCAGTAATCTACTTAACCAGTAATCTAGCTCTAAAACTGTGGAAGATATTGGCTTTCGCGAGTTGTGGGGCGGGGTGGCTGGGTGCGTTCTAGTGGACGTGGCCGGAATATCGCAATCTTTGGGGAGTGTCCCCAGCTATCTACATACCAAATTTGGTGACTCTATCTTTTAAATTGTCGGAAATATACACGTGTTATCGATGGGAGCTGTCAAGTATATCGGTTTTTGCGATTATGGGGCGGGAGGGGGTGTGGCCAAAAAAATTGATTGTGATATTTGGGGAAGCATTCCTACAATATATATGCAAAATTTGGTAACTCTAGCTTAAAAACTGTAGGAGATATAGACATATCCGATTTTACAGTGGGCGTGACCGGGATATCAAGGATGCAATCTATGGGGGAGGTCACCATTGTGAATTGAATTGTGAACTTTATCGATTAGCGATTCTAGGTGTTATCGGTTTGCCACGCCCCCAGTAGGCGCAGCCCAAAATCCTTAACACTTTATCTGACGGATCTGAGGATACACACGAGTATATATCCAATATTTCGTCTCTAGCTTCAAAAGCGGCGAAAAAATTGCGTTCATACGGACAGACGGACAGCAAGACGGGCATTGCACAAAACCAATATACTCTTCACTTCGTGAACAAGCATAACAAACATACAAAATTTAGTATCCATAGACTTTGTAATCGTAAAGATAACCACAGAACGTTGAAAAAATAAATTTATTGAGTAATGATAATGACATAACGACATAATGATAAGGTTGATCTGCGTATGGCTTACGTGAATTATATATTCAAATCTCATGTCCGACCCCATTCTGCATGCTATATATTTTTACAAAAATTGTTTGTCAAACATTTTCAATGTATTATAATAAACTAGTATACAAAACTAGTGAGAAGGCTGTAGTCGGAAGCGCTCGACTAGGAGATACCCTAAGCCCTATGATGTGTCGTTACAAGCATTTCAACCTCGTTCTTGCACTCATACATACATAAACAAATGCAGGTGCACACATAAACGCACACCGTGCGCACTTTGCTCAGTGGCTGCGCTTGGCCCAACTATGGAAACTAAGTTTTTAATTAACTTCTAAACTTAACTTATGATCAAAGCATTCAAAAATATGTACAAACCAAAGCGCAGTAGTATTTAAAATGCATTTTTTTATACCTTTAGCCCATATAAAATGGAATCTAGCCATGTCCGCTGCCATGGCACGCTCAGATCAAGATTGTTTCGAATGATCGATATTTGTCGCGGTTGTCCTAAAATCAATAAACACAAGAAAGAACGTTGCAATCGGACGTTATCGACTGCGTTATACTCGTTCACGGTCCTAACTATTATATTTTAGTGGACGTGGCCGGGATATCAAGGCCGCAATATTTGGGGGAGGTCGCCAGCTATCCACACATCAGCTTTAAAATTGTGGTTCTTATCGATTTGCGATTTTGGCCTTCCAAAATCTCTAGCACTTTATCTTATGCAAGTCTCTAGCTTCGATAGCCGCAAAAAATTGCGTTCATACGGACAAACGGAGCAAGACGGACATTGAACAAACCAAATATACTCTTTTCACTTAGTGGACAAGTATAAAAATGTATATACCACATTTTCCTACGCATTTTCCGCCAATGACGTTGGATACTCCGAAATTGGAGCTTAAAAAATTTCACTTTCGTGGTATATTTTTCATAAAGTATACAACTTTGCTGTTGAAATTTGAGCGATTGTAAAAATGAACTACAGTAAAAAAAGACGTTTTTTGGAGTTCATAATTAACAAATGAATCAACCAACCAAATAAAGAACTTTCGCTATGGAAGAAATAGTTAAAACTTTTCATAAAAATTGTCAAATTCGAATGTTTTATTAAACAAGTTTTTAAAATTAATGCGTCTACATTTATAAATTCCTTTTATATTAATGTTTTACGTATATCAAATAGATAAAATTCTTATTAGCACATATTTTAATTAAGTAGTTGCGTGAGTATTTGCATTAATAATAAAAAGTATCTAATATCAAATCCATACGATTGACTGTTTCCACCTTGAGTTTTTATAATTTTAAGGTACTTAACTAAAGAATAAAGAATAAACATTTCGCTAGTATGTATAAAAACATTAAATATACGTTTTATAAGGTTAAATAAAGGATCAAACATGTTTTTTTTAATTAATCATTATTTACAAACGTTAAACCTTACTTATAATGAATATTGTATTTTCGAGTTAAAAATCAATTACGAATTAAAAACGCAAATAATGTACTCTTATCTTGTTGAAATCGTAAAGTTTCAATAACGAAAGTTTTGGACCAAGATGGGCTTACGCTATATTTTAACATACATATACATTGATATAGTGGTTTGGAAGAAATTAGTTATTCAAAGTCATTCTGTACATTTTCGTCACTACTCGAACTGCGTTCATCGGACTGGTGGTACTCGCCCGTTATTTGGCAGTCATCTGGGTCATCATCGAGGTCACAGTGTACAAATTCGTAGGGAGGAAATATCAGTGAGCTGAGTAGGGTTGCTGACGATTGGTAAACGGCTGGTGAAAACTGCTGAAATTTTGTTGGCAGCGACAAAGGCGGTTCAGTGCTTCTTGGGCAGCTTAGTTCTGTCTTTGATTGCTTCCAACCCATGTCTTTCAAGCTGCAGCTTTGACCTTCGATATCAATTTCGATCAGCATTTTTTTCTGCCCGGCTACAGTTGCATTAATATCCGTGGCTGGCTCCAAAGGCGCCAACTTCGGCTTGTCCTATTTACGGCGACGGCTTTTGTTTCTAGTTGTGTCCTCATGCGAATTGTCTTCATTTTCATCAGGGCAATTGCCAGCGGTCCTACTTACCGCCTGGGTATCACTGCTTGATTTGATAGCTGCGATCAGGAATCTTAGTTGCATTAGTTGAACGGCTGTAACACGTGGATTACTACAGTTTTCTAGCCACTGCAGAAACTTTTCGCCATGTCTAATGGCCACTACTTCTTCGATATCGGCCGCGTAGTCTACATACTTTCCCCGTTCTTCCTCATCGGTCTTATTGGAATTGTTATTGTTGTTACTGGCACTGACATCGTTGTTGTTGTGGGGATTATCACTGGTGAAGCTTGCCTCTGACTCACATCCCAATTCGGGACTTACAGGCGTTGTGGCATTCTGAGATGTATCTACGTTGATGCTACCAATTTTGTAGATGATATTGCTCAAAACATTTTTGCAATCTTCAGCAACAATGCACGAGGCACTGGGCATCTCTGCGGTATTTAGATTCGTCACCGAGCGATTGCTTGCTGTAGTGCACGGCTCTGGGCTTTGATCACGACTGTTTGTTACTGGATTCGGAGATACCATAGTGGGACTAGGGGAAGAGCTACTTGATTTCACCGATTTTGCCGACAAATCCTCAGGTTTTCCGGGCACGTCAGTTTCGGGGTCTGTGGCCGCATCATTTTGTTCGGTTGTGTTCTGTTCGTTTGACGACAGACTTCGAACCGATGGCGATCTAGTTTCTTTTGTGAGTTGTGAATATAGGATATTGTCATACGGCTGTTTGGCGATATTTTCTACACTCGTGCCATCTGCGGCTGTCGATGAAGCTTGATGTTGCAGCGTATTTGCCTGCAGAGCTGCCAATGTTGCTGCATTCGGATTGAGGGAGTGCAAACTGGCCCCAAACGCTTTGCACCAGTTATACCACGTCGAGTTCTTGTCGTCTAAGCTGCCAGGCGCCGGTGAAGATGGAGCCAGTGGTGCCGCAGAAACAGGTGGAGTGTTGTGGTATTGATTTATCTGTTGTGGCGTTGAGGAGCGAATTGGTGGACTTGTAACTCCTAATGCCACTGGCGGTGGATACAGGCTGTTAAGTCCCAGCATCGCTTGCTGCGATTTTAGCCAGTAGAGCAGAGGATCGTCGGGTAGACTTGACAGTGGCGCAACGCAACCCACGAGTGAAGGTGCAAGCGAGGGACTCCGACTTTTTATGTTTCCGCTTTTTGAGTCACAGTCTCCAGTGGTTGAGGTGTTACCTGACGGTTTCTGCTTTGCCCAATTCTTGACGGATAGCGCTGGAGTTCGATCCCGATCGCCGTTTTCGCTTCGTGGACTCTGTACTTGTTGCTGCGGTTGACCATTAGTTTTTGTATTTCGCAATGTGTTGGCGGTTGCTGCAAAGTTGTTTAATCCAGACATAGCTGCTAAGCCGGGGTTGAGCTGAGCTAGCAGATTTAGGTTTGAAGTCAACTCATTGAAACTGATCGCTAACGGGGACTGTGATATGCCGGTAAGCCCCGATAAATGTGTCAGGCTCGAAAGAGGACTTATGGCATTTAGCGATGGATCCGCAGGACCAGACCTGGATATGTCTGCACCAAACACTTTATTTTTGATTGGTCCATTAAAGCCCACATAGTCAACTGGTAGGCCGTTGTAGTTCAAGTCCGATAAATTTTTATTTGTACTATAGTCCAAACCATTAAGAGGCGATCGCTTGAAGGCAAGTTCATCAAAGTTCATTTTATTAGAAAAATTGAGTGGCAGGGTATTCTCTAAACGTTGGCGCTTCTCAGGTGGCCCCAACAAACCCGAAGAGCCGTCCAGCTTATCCACTAGCGCATCGGCGCACATCTTGTCAGCTGCCGATTGGCGGGACATAAACCGGAGCTTGTCCTCGTTCTTGCACCAACCGCGCAGTGTCGACTCGGGTACTCCTATATCCCTAGCCACAGATGCCTTAGATTCGCCATCATGGATACGCTGTATCGCATGGATTTTATCGCGGGGGGTCAAGCTACGCAGCGGCCGCTTGCCCTTTGTGCCCATGCGTATGTTCATGTGGGAATAGCTGGAAATATCCAACTTCAAGCCGTTATCAAACAGTTTGACTTCTGCAAGAAAGAACAAGATGAAAGAAAAGTTTAAATTAATTACAGAGGCTGTGACACACTTAAGATGCACACGCATATAATGAATGCAGCACATAACCAAAATAATGCGTTTCCATTCGCTAGACGCAACTATATGCCATATACATATGTATAGCGAGTGCTCTGTGCGCGCGCCATGTACTGTCTACTGGGGTTGTTGTGGCATCGTTTGGACGGCAAGGGCGAGTCGCACGTTTGCACGAAGCTCCAATAAAATCGCGTCGCGTTTTAAAGTTTTACGGACAGCTCGCGAGGTAGATGTAAATAAACCGCACACACCCACAAATATATTATATATACATACACATACATACATACATACATACATAGCTGAGCGCTCGCACATACCAATACAGATATCAAAAATTCTCACACCGCTTCAGCGCTGTATCTTCGCGGCGAAATGAGCTGTGGCACGCCCCCATGCCACTAAAAATCCGTTGCACGACGGTGACGACGACGACGACGAGGTCGGAGGAATGCCAAAAATGAAAAGGCCTCGGACGCACACACATGGAGACAATGGAATATGCTAATTGGTGCGTTCAGTTCGCGCCTGCTCCAAATTGCAACACACAGACATAGAGGTGCGAGAATCTACGAATGAGCAACAAGAAGAAACCATTCGCCAAAGTCACCGCCGTCATCGGCTGTTTCACGAGCTCGAGCCGAGCGCACGAGGCACACGATTTATAGCTTGTTTACCTGCCTTCGTGAATACGGAGTACGACAACGGCATCAAGTTTTTCGTGGGAAGCTCTCACAAGCTTGCAAAAAACATCCCCATCCAGTAGAAGTAACTCCATGCTCAATCAGTTACAGCCTGTTGCGTTGCCCCCTCCCAGCAGCGTCAGCAGCAGCAGCAGCGTCAGCAGCAGCAGCACCAGCAGCAGCAGGTGCATTGAGAACAACAGCAGTTTAAGAATGAGAAAAGCTCGTTCAAGTCAGGTCTGAAACGTCCGTTTGGAGTCCAAGTTATAATGGTTATACGTTGGACTAGAGATAATGGCAGGCCGTCGGTATCTTGGGAGAAAGGCGAATGACAATATGCTCCGCCTCCGTCTCAGTTAACAAGTGCGAGGCATGCAAAGGAGCTCGTCCACTGCTATTTCCATTTGAAGGAGCGGGACGCGCGATTTTAAAATGAAAAACACGTTTTGCGCATGACTGACACATGATTTCTTTCTTTTAAGTGTACACACATACAAAGCCATCCAACAACACACATGTAAAACAAAAGCTTGAGAAGCAAGACGGCACTTGACATGCTTGGGTGAGTGTTTGTGTGTGTGTGTGTATGTGTGTGTGCGTATGCGTGTGTATGTGAGGGTCTAAAATCGGTAAGAGCGCACAAAGTGAAGACAACTGAAGAGAAGTTAGCTTAAGAGCGACAAAAAAAAAGGAATCGAAGAGCAACAATTAGTCTACTCAAAAGAAGCTGCAGTCCTTGTTTGCCTTGTGGGACTTAGTTAATTACATATGCACAAGATGACAATATTTGAAATTGAAATACATTTATTATCAACCGAGCTCGCAACCGTCTTATTCAAATAGTATTTTCTATGTAGATCTGTCATATTAATCTTATTATTGTCTTGTTAGTTTTGTACTTAAAATTTTAAATTTAGCAAATGAAATATATAAGTGTAGCGCAAGCTTGCCCAACAATAGTTAGCTTTTAGATTTTAATTTTAAACGAGGTTTATTTAAATAAATACATGTCAACGTATAGTTAAATATTATACATTATACACATAAGTATACAGTATATGTACTAAATAATAAGGATAAGTAATATTAGCGACTTGCGAACTTGTACATGCATTTGCCCTTAACCTTAATTTCAACACCTACCGATGTGCGCATATAGATTTCTGTGCACATATGTACATATGTACACATATGTACGTACATAGATGTAGCCCATATTTGTGTGACTCCTATTTGCCGACATGGACGCTCATAACCAATGGAGTGGTAAATAACTGTGTCGGCTGTATTGCTGCCCACATACCACCAAGCACCACATATCGAATAAAACTTTTACAGCTGTATAAAAATTGCAAGGTCTTTTCCCATTCAGCAGCCATAGCAGAAGCTAAAGCAAAAGAATTTTCACTTTCTCTTTCGAACAGTTCATTCCCAGAGTGCCATTAAACTTTTCACGAACCGAACTGTGCTAGTGTATGAAAAAAATCTGGTAACAACAGAAAAAGATGAAAGAAATATATGTGTGTATAAAAGAATTACAAGAAGTGTGTCTAGGTGTCTCTGTGTAAGTGAGTAACAGAGTTCGTCTGTGAGTGTGTCTGGAGCTGCTGTAAAACACTACACTTGGTTACATACGAAAAAACTAAAGTTTCTTACATACTCGTTACATATGTATGTACATATCTCACACATACATATAAATATAATGGCTGGCCGGCCGGCAGACTGCTTATTTATATACTGGCGTGCGTCTGTGTTGGTGTGTTAAAGCTTGCGATTTTCCTATATACAATTATAATTTTTATTGTATTTACTATTTTTATCGTCGTTCTGGCCTCGTATTGAACTCATTCAGACACAGAATCTGACTGGGATTGTAGGAAGTGGGCGACAGGACACAGCACAGTCTGGTGAATGCAGGTCAACGACAGAAACTACTCGGAGTGTACTAATACATTTGTGTATAAGTATGTGCAAATGGTGTGAACAATATGGTAGAATATGAGGGTTTTTTTTTTGTGTGTTCTCTGTCTGTTTGGGCTAATACAAAAACGAATAAAATGGCTAAGGAGTAATACCAAATAAAAAAAAAGTTTGTTTTGTCTGCTATATATATAAATATATTGCATGTGTTAAAGTGTGTCTATGGGAAAAGCGAAAATCACCTGTTGGAAGTCGTTAACATTTAAGTTCCTAGTAGTAGTATTTTAGAAATTGGGTTGTTATATTTATATGCATATTTTTTTATATTTATTTATTACAAGAATAGTTGCCTGAACCCATTGGTGTTTGTACATCGTCATGAACTATTATGTTTTGGGTTCTGTGTCGTAAGCTCTATATGGTTACAGAAACACATTTTCAAACAAATTTGGGCCAATTCATAATTATTATTATTTCTCTATTTAAATATATATATACATGTTTATATTATACACCAGCTCTGTCGATCTATGTACACACATACATATGACCTTCTGCTGTGCTGTGCTTTCGCCTTTACGTATGCAGCGAACTCTGAGACTTTGCAAGCTAGCAATAAATTATTAATATATCTTCTCGTATATCATATCATATCATTTGCAAAACTTATTGTGTTATTAACTTACCTATTTTTAAATATCGATAATTATCGGTATTTAGTCTCGGACTTAGAGCTTTTCTTTTCAGTACCTTTTCCACAAAAATTCAAAATTATAAAATTTTGAGATATAGAGATTTTTAGAGATACTGCATTACTTTTAAATAAGACGTTATTGTTTACAAATACAAAATTACTAACGTTCCTTTGCAGTTGACTGATTATATATATTTATATAAGAAATGACAGTTGATCAACATTTGCAAACTTTGCAAATATCAATGTTTCCAATAATACTAACATTACAGTAAGTATACCGTTTTCGATTAATTTTAAAAGTGGGTGCCGATACTTTTTGAAAATGGTAGTTCATGCTAAGAAAAAAGGGAGTAAGGAAAAAAGTATATTGTGAACATCTTACATCTGCATGGCTAGGTACAAAGTATATTATTGTAAGAACTATTAACTGCCCTCTATTAGTTTTAGTGTTAGTGCATATGTAATTTAGTATGCATATAGAATAAATGTGTACATAATTGCAACTGTTCAGCATCCTAAGGATTGTGATATCAGCAAACATTAAAAAATATACATAGCGGATCGATAAATATATATATTGGTTTAGGGAATCTAAAGCAGTATACGAAGTTTTTTGATATCTGAAAGTACGTCTTTTTTGACTAAAGCAAAGTAGTGGAATACAATAATATACGATAAAATTACGACGATTAAGATGAACTTTAATTATTATTGTCTTTGGGCTTCACTATCAAATAAAATTTATTTAAAGAGCCTACGTCTTAAATTCTGAACATCCTGAAATCCTTTTGACAGCTACCTCATGTACCAGATTGGTTTTCAAATGATTGAACATGTGTAATTTTTCTGTTCTTAATGTACTTAATTCCATTTTAAAATATATATTTTTAACATTTGAATTTAGGAATATTAGTTTTGTTAGAATTGAGATTATAGCACTATTATTGTAAAATAGATTAGTTAACAAGCTCTAGTTTAAAACACATAAAATTAATTTATCATATCTCGCTATTGTTTCAGCCGCAGTATTGTTCATCTATTAATATTTAAAAATTGTCGAAAGATAAAGATGTTGATTTGTCTTTAATTTTAATTTGATCACTATTTAGTTTAAAAAAAAGAAAGATATTGTTTTTAAATTAAATAAAAAGAAAGTTGTATACAAACCGTTGTGGGAACCTCAGCAAGAAAATGTTTATGAAATCGACAAATTTCACTCGCCGATTCAAATTTGTGTTTTTCGTTAAAAACACTTAAAACTAACAAAACTTTCAATGTTCACTAATGTGTATTATTTTAAAGTATGAATAATGTTATAATTGTTTAATTTTTTGACAAACTATCACTTAGAATCCTTCTTGTTGCTTAGATTTTAGTTTTATATAATATAATTATTATGTTTATAATTATTGGAAGCACAACACTGTTTATTAAACTAAATTATTTCCCACACTTTCTGGAAATTATTTCGATATACTTTGATTAGCTGAGAATGTCAAATTAAATCGCGAAAATAAGCCGCGACAGCAAACACCGTGTTTGAGCGACCGGCTGTCGAAGGGATATGACCGCTATGCCGTCCACCAGTGTCCTGTGAACCTAAACAGCTAGCGTCCGGCGACAAACTACCGCGAGTCAGCGAGCGCAGAAATCGTGAGCGAATTTTGATTTTAGCGCGGCGAATTTCCGTACCACAAGCATTTTCTCCTGAGCGCGGCGGCTCTGTATGTGCGTGTGTGTGCGTGCGTACAGCTGTGTGAGTGAGTGAGCGAATGAGTACACGTGCGAGTTTGTTTACACTCGTATGGTCAGTTTTGTTGTCGTTATTCTGTCTTTGCTGAAAACTCGCTGCGTGTGTGTGTGTGTGTGAGAGTGTCTGTTTGTGACATCGTTGAGTGCGCTCTCGCTCTCTACCCGTTGCCGCTGTTAGCGTATTCGCGGCCGTTTTCGGCGACAGCCCAATGTACAATGATTAATAACGGCCAAGACGGCTGCGAAGACGCAGCGTTCTCTCGCTGCCGCTTACGGTGGCATCGTCCAGCCGTACCACAGGCACTAGCCGTGCTCAGGGACATGCTGGACAACACACACACACACACACACACACACACATGCACACACACTTACTCACGCACACACACATACATTCACACGCATTTCGGAAACATAGGCGTCCACGACGACGCAATGTTCGTGCGGTTGGCTGGTCAGGCGGTCGGCTTTGCGGGGAGCACATCCTTGGCCGCAGCAGCAGGCCTACTTTCTTCTGGTCATATATTCAAATCTTGCTCTTTGTGTACATGTATCTATATGTATGTATATACATGCATGTATATATACATACATACATATATAAAAGTAGATGTCTACATGTATGCAATTAGTTATGTGTGTGTTCGAAGTTTTTTGTTTCTGGCGGATGGATGGATGGATGGATGGATGGATGGATGGATGGATGGTTTGAGTAAAGCGAAACCTAACCACCGCAAATACGAGCGAAATCGAATGCTGCTGGCAGCGTTGGCAAAGTGCGAGTTTTTGTATGTGCTTAAAGTTGTTGGCGGGATGCAGGGTTGGTGGACAGTTGCGATACAATGTCTTGGCCCTTTTTTAGCATGCAAAAACATGTATAGGCAGTTCAAGTCATGCAAAAATATCACAAGACTACCACCACCACATATGCCGGGCAGTCGCCCGGGAGCGATATCGTCATTCGAGGCGGGACCAGGGTTGGCGGCCAACGTTAATTTCTTAGCGCGAAAATATGCAGTTCGTTGTCCTAATCTTGGATGCCAGATGACAAAACTGGCAAGGTGGTAAGCATGTCGGTACTGTAATCGACAACATTTCTTCTTTTTTTTTGTAGTTTAGCCCAAAGCGAACATCAATTAATAGGCTTGGTACGGGGTGGCTTTGTTTTTAGTTCGGTTATTTCTTGTTCCATTTTCCCCCTATCGCGCTTTTGTATCCTGTTGTTCCTTTGGTTGTCATTGGTGTTGGCTCAAATCGAGTTTTCATCGCTTTGTTGTGATATTTGCCTTTATCGGGATTAACGGTTTCTCGTCTCTGGTTGTCTCTCGCCGTTTTACTGTTTTGAGAGAGTACTGAGAGAATTTAAGGGAGTTAAGCAGCTGTTCTCGTTTTGACTGCACTGTTAAGGTTATCCTTTAAGTAACCTGCACTAACTTTAATAACTCTATGCACTTCTGGGCATATATTATTTTTACATTTTTCTGTTTATTTTCTTTATTTTGTCTTGTTGCTTATAAAAAGTATTGCTCCTTGATGATTTTTATAATGATAATAAAAAAAATATTATCTCTGGAGGACTCCAAACCGGGTTTGAACCAACCCGGTTCTATTCCGGATTTGAATTATTCCAAAATAAATTAGCTGTACCTTAACTCACCAGTTGACAAAAACAAAAACAAGTAAGAGCGTTGCAGTCGGGTATAACCGACAGCGTAATACTCGTTCACACCCTGGCACTATTTGTGCACATAATGCAGAATCCATCTTAGGAAAAAATCATGACAAAAATGCTGTCAAAAAAAAATTTTTAAGTAAAGAAACATTATTTTTTTTGAAAAATGTTTTTATAATAATGCATTTTTTTTATTATTCTATTCCAACAAAATCGAAAATGCCTATATCTCCCACAATTTTTCAGCCAGAGTCAGCAAATTTTACATATGTATATATTGCTTGAATGCTCCCCAAAACATCACGGAAACATTTTTTGCTGCCGCCCCTGTAATCGTAAAATCGCAAATCGATATACCCGACAGCTCCAATCGATAGCACTTGTATACTAGGGACAATTTTACCAAAATTGGTTTGTAGATAGCTGGTGACATCCCCCAAAGATTCCGACCGATCCCGGCCACGCTTACTAGAACGCCCCCCAGCCAAAACCTTATATGCTAAAAAAAAATCGGGCCAACAAAAAAAAAAAACGATAAATAAATTTTTTTAAGAGCCTCTATGTTTCGTCACCGTTATTGACAAAAATTGTTGCAAACGATTCTTTGAGTGCTATAGTATATATAAATATACGTGTGAACCCAATCTGGTGTAGCTAGATAGATCACAATAATATGAGATTATCCTTTTTCTTATCGATTATAAGAGAACAGTGAAAGTTATCGATTTTTTTAAATAAACTTCAACTACGCGTACCTTGGCAAGTCTAGCGCTTATAGTTTCCGAGATAGACGCGTTTATTCAGACGGACGGACATGGCTAAATCGACTCAGCTGTTGAGTCTGATCATGCATTATATACCTTATGTAGTCGGAGATGCCTTCCTCTGCCTCTTACATAAATTTGCACGAAACTGTGGTATAAAAATATATGTATATCTTACAAAGATATAGTATGGTAGCTACTATAGCTTTTAAGTATAATAAATGAACGTAAATTATGATTTTGTAGTAATATATAGTAATATATATATAGCGTAGTCAGCACGTATTGAAATGAAAGAAGATTACGACAGAAAGTTCAACGACAACGACTATTGGAAACATCAGTGTCAGCTGAGTTGCTTTTCAAAAAATAGCTAGGAAAGCTGAGTGGAAACACAACACGGAACAGCACAGCAGCAATAATCACACAGGTATAAACCTAAAGCACAGCATCAGTGGCCAGAGGTACGCATTCCTATTGTTAAAAAGCCAGCCGATTACTGGCTTGGGGCGGTGGTCGGTTCAGTATATCCGCCATGATTACACATACATACGTATTTTAGCTTCTTAGCGCAAATTTCGTTGCGTAAATTTAAAGTTGCTTTATCATTTGTAACGTATATATTATATGTTGTATATATGTATATATTTTTTAATATATAGGTACATACACATGTGTATACTTCAGATTTAAATCGCCGATATAACATCCCATCACATAGAATCCAGCCTCAATATCGACCGTCTGACATAACAACCAACCGACCAGGCGACCAGCCGACCAAACAACAATACCAACAAATAGACTGAGCAGACTGGCCACTGTCCATTAAGGCGAAATTTTCTATTTTCATTCGCCCACTCGTTGTACTTTCTCTTATATCTCCAGCTCCTTGCCAGCTGCTGCACTAAACGTCTTCCGTCCACGGTCCATACATCGGCCGATTTGTCGTCCAGCACGGTCAGCTACCAGAGCGCCCTTGCCTCCCCCATCCGCCAAATGGCTTGGTGTTGGTGCGTGTGTGCGCACAATTACGGATTCGTCGTCATCCTCAACCATACTCGATTCGCTTTCAACCATACTTGTCGACCGCCTCGCTGTAGCCGGCAACCACCCCCCAGCTCACACCCAACTACGCTATCGGCGAAGGAAATTTTCGCGTGAATTGAAAGATGAAGGCACATGGGGCAGGACGATGGTCAACACCGCCACTCCGTCGATTCAAAATACGTGTGTGTCCGACTAGACACACAAATATACTTTTCGACTTGTATGTACGTATGTGTGTATGTATGTATGCGAATGTGTAGTATGTGCATGATTTTCAGCACATAACCGCCTGTTGTCAGGGCCTCCGCCACTTTTCCATTGTCTTCTTAAGTATAACAGTGTTAAAAACAAAAATATTCAGTTTGTCTCTTTAAAAGCCAAATACTTGTCTGATTTCATAGCTATTTGTACACATACGCATACCTATGTAAACATATTTATACACATACATATGTATATATATATATATATAATGTACATATATGTATATAGATGTGCGAGAACAGCGTAAGTCAAATCATATACGCATGTCTGAGCGTTCTTTGTTTTTCTTGACGGGTTTGTCATTAGCATCTAGCTTAAGCAAATTCTTGCAAGCCGGGTTGTGCGCTTGATTACAGGAATCTGAATTTCGGTGTTATGTAGTACATATACATATGTACTCATACTCATTGTGAGCGATCACATTTCGAGCTCGAACTGTTTCGTTGACAGTATGCTCACTCCCATTTTTCCTAAAAAGCTTGTATAGATTGCTAACTCTACGGAAGAAAATTTTGCAGAAATGCGGCAAACTAGGGACACAACATAATCCCTTCTCCGCCACTCTTGTTGTATAGTGTAGGTATGGTGCTCTTAGTTAGTCTTTACCTGCTAAACACCATACTCCGATTAACCCTACTGGCAGGCAAACGGCCGTCCTTTTTTGGCCGTTGTGTGCAGCCTTAGTCTTGTGTAAGCTAAGGCGATTTGTGCAGACGAAAACCGCAGCTCTCGCAAGTTGTTATATTCAGTTGGTCCTCGTCGAAATCCGTTTCCTTGCGATTCGCTTTATTCCATTTTGTGCTATAGTTGTACATGTTGGGCTGCTCATTGCTGTTGCTATGATTTGCATACCGTAGTTGGTAGCTTGCTTTGTTTTAATGCGTCTGCTTCTGCCGCCTGCCGCCTGCCGCATGCCTCCTGCCTCTGCCTCAGATTCTGTTTCTGCCACCTCATCTACCACCATTTCCGAGGCCAGCCGATGTCCGAGCTCTTTGTCAGTTACCGTTACCTGCGTCCGTATGTGTGAGTGGTTGTGTGCATGCTATGTCGGACTGGACAGGATGCCGCGTAAGAAGAAGGCAAACGTGCAAGCCGAGGCCGGCATTTGTCCTTCCAATCTAAGCTAAATGCTCCCACTGCCGTTGTCGTTGTCGTTGTCGTTGCCATCGTTGCAGCAGTCGAGAAAACACAGAATTTGAAACAATTGAGGCGCCAACGGAGGGACCATGGCAGACGCAGCATTTTCGACCACCAACTACTGACCACTGACTGACTCGCACTGCATCTACATCGTCCTTACGCTTAGTTCTGCTACCAATGCTGGCCAACGTGTCGGACAGAGAACGAGCAAGCGCAAGGATGCGAGGCAAGCGAGTGAGCAGTATATGTTAGACAGGGACAAAAATGACTTTGGCAAAAGCTCTTAGCAACGTACGGCAGAATCCTTCTCGAAATTAAACTATATGCAGCAAGGCAAGACATACTGCATACTGCGTCCACTGCGCCCTGGTTCGAAAACCATTCCAGTCGTTGCCACATGCAAATAACGCAGACACATGCAGTTTTTCTTGTATCCTTTGCTTTCCCCCCCTCCCACTTCTTATGTATTCGCTCGAGCTTTGTTAAGATATTCTTTGCTACTAAGACGAACGATGGTTGATACGAGCAGGAGCTAGGTGCTAGCAGCATATATGCAAGTTCAATCAGCTGCTAATTGCAGTACGCTCCAAACAGTACATACACACTTGTACATGCATCTGTCTTAATATAGATATACAATATGCATATGTGTATGTTGCAACTGCAACTGCAACAGAAACTGCAGCATGTGAATACATAGTGTAAGTCCAGCACAACTAGACACAGACATAGACACATAGCTCAAGAGTGCGCATAACTTCATAGCTTGCTCTCGATCCAATACTAATCTTTTGCTACATGCTATTATTATATAAAAACCAAATGTTTGTGCTATTATTAATACCCTAGAGCATATACATATAAGTATATGTATATTATATACATTGAAAATGGGTAAAATATCTAAAATTGAAAGAAAAAAAACATCTCCGACCCCATCAAGTATATAAATATTCTTGATCGCGATCAACAGCTGAGTCAATTTAGTCCTGCCCATCTGTATGTCCGTCCGTCTGTAAGAACGCTTCTATCTCGGAAACTATAAGAGCTGGAGACTTTAACATTTCGAATTTAAACTCGGACATGGCACGCGCTGATCAAGTTTGTTTCAAATGTCCGATAACTTTCACCGTTTTCACTATACACTCACACACAATCACAATTCGACACACACACGTGCACATTCCTGATACGACGACGACAATAATAAGGACTGTTTATTAATATTATGTGGTATACCCGCCGCAAGATCAAATTTAAATTGAGCTTTACATGCTCACGTCCACCAGGCGCAGAAGCAACGCAAGAAGTTTTAATCAACACACACGTTCCTGCCGTACCGAGGCCAACAATAGGTAACAATGGGTAACAATGGGTATATGGTGATAGCATCCCTGGCCTTACGCCCACTATTTGGATGGTAGAGTCTGGTTAAGGCCAGATAGTAGAATAATCCGCCGCAAGGTTTCATTGAAAAGGTGCTTTATATACATACATGTTGCTTGTACATATGTCTATAATATCTAGAGACTTCAACTTTTCAAATTTAAGGACAACTCGACAGCTCTTACCGTTTTTCTAAAATCGATAACATTTTAAAGGTATTTTCGAATATTATGAGAGCTAAAGAAATACATATTTAATGTAGTGTATATGCATATCAGGACGACGAGGTGAGATGACATAGCTCTGTCCATCTGTCTGTTCGCCCGATTTCAGAAACTACAAATGCTAGAGACCGAAACTTTTCGACTATAGATTCTTCTAATCCATACGTAGAACAAGTTTATCGTTTATTTTTCGATATCTTGCCCCGTTTTATTAATAATGAGAAAAATCGATTTCAACCTTCAGTTTTCTAACCACATCTTAATTACTACAAATACAAATACTCAAATACTTTGGTTTGTACATACATCTTAATGCTCTTATTAAGTCGTGAAAATTATAGTTTCTGTAGTTGGGGCCAAGCACAGCCACTGACTAAAGTTTTACATGCTCACACACTGAAGGGTATTTTTTTTCTTAACCAACGCTGGTGGGTCTATTTTAAGCGATATTGCTGTTTCATTATCTAAACTGCAGTATAGGTAAAATTTGCGACCTATACGGCTGATGGCTGTGGGTAGGACTAAGCCTGCTCAAGTGTCATGTCCTTTGCGGGCCACTTCGAGACAATAAAAGTACAAGGAAATATAGCGGCAGTGATGTAAAACCTCATAAGCGCGATTTGGCGCGCGTTTGGATTGGTATATGTGTGTATACCTTTGCCACCAATAAGTTCTAAGCCAACTACGTGACATGTCATAATTTCTGAAAGGAAATTCATATGTACATATGTATGTATGTATGTACGTCTGCTCAATAAGCAATCAAAAATTGGTGGAGAATGCAGAAGCTGCAAAGTGGCCATAAACATGCAATTGCAATTTTAACTCTAGAAAAGGTATTTGGGAAATACGGTTTTTTAAAATCACCATTAACACAAGATTTAATTATTTCGACCAAGAAATAAATCCAACGTATTTGCATTGTCACAGGTAGCACGAGTATCGACTAAACAGCATATCCGTAAAAATCTATACACACTTACTAAGGACAACGGTCCGTCTTTTCTAAGAGGGGATGGTAAATTTGTCGTTTCCGGTTGAACGCACGCAATCGCGAATTTTCATCAGAAGCGAAAGCAGCATGTCGCGCGGTCAGCATCGTTACCGTTGTCTGCGACAAATGTTGTCTGCGACAAACGTTGTCGTCTGTGGAAAAAGACAGGCAAGTCAAGGAGAAGCAAGCCAAAACGTGTAGAAGGGCTGCTCCCTACATCAATCAGAGCGCAACCCCGCGCCAATTCAGCTAAAATCCGCAGTCGCCACCCTGCGGCAAAGCAATAGCGACGGTGACGGCAACAGCCGCAGCCAAGCATCTCACATCCCCGGCCCCTGGCATTATTTCCTATAGGCATCGCGACTTTCAGCGTATGTAGAATTGACACTGACTGACGGACCATAGAGTGTGCGGATGAAAACGGAACATATAGACATGCACACATACATACATACATGTTCAAGCATTTGTATGTGTGCATGCGCATGTGTGTGTACATACGCGAAGGTATATCAGCCCGGCCCACCTCGTGCATTGCTTACCTGCATAAACAGAACAATGCATAGCAGTCCACTTGAGATCAGAGTAAGTGGCAGACGGTGGTGCAAGCCAAGTCAAGCTGTACGACCGAGTGACGTAATTTTGCATCAAACCCCATCGCAAAGCATTGCAAAGCCCTGTAGCCTGCGTCACATTGGCACAAAGAAGGACCTCTCGCTGACTAGCAACTGGCAGCAACGACTGCTCTCAACCTCACAGACAAAAAAACCCAGTCATATATAGACATTCGAGCTAACGGCGGTTCAATGTCCATGAGGTGATGGCTCCGGTTTTGCCAGTGGCACCTGCTGCTGTTTACCGTGCCATGTCCACTTTGAATAGCATAGCGTCCGCGTACCCCGACGGACAAGAAGCCACGGCTACATCAACATTCCCAGTCAGCAAAGGAAGCTAGTCGCCGACTTCACAGCCACAGGCATTGCTTTCGACAAGCTGCGGCGAGCGTTTTCGCGCACTTAACTGGCCAGCTCTGCCACCAATTTACCACTCACATATCCTTTGATGCTGTTTTTCTTTGGTCAAACATTCTTAGAATTCGCGACCGCGGTAGAGTTCTTGTTTTGTCCAACGACCTAATTCTAGTACTTTATTCAGCTCTAGCCGTTTTCTTAACTGCAGCTGCTTTCGAAATAATCTGAATGTGGATAACGCCACATGAT
The DNA here is from genome assembly GCA_004149465.1 of Drosophila nigromelanica. NCBI lineage: Eukaryota > Metazoa > Arthropoda > Insecta > Diptera > Drosophilidae > Drosophila > Drosophila nigromelanica. Next base: position 43,437 of record SCDS01000046.1, read on the forward strand.
TTTGAATGAATCACTGTTTGAAAAGTTGTGGGACAACGTTAGACTGTCAGTTGTCGGAAGTCTGCAGTCTTCGAACATCTGAATAATAATTACCATTTATTTTCTAACAAAATTGGAAAATATGAATATTAACTATTATATATTTTCTGTATTATGAATTTAAGCACGTTAATTAAATACAATTATTGGTTAAAAGAAATATAAGTCTGAATATTTGTTAGGCATCATAAGTTTGTCAATACATGCAGCATTCAGAATCGTGACTCTCTTTAAAGTAACAACCACCGCCATCCCCACTTTTCCCTCTGTACACGATTCGCACCCACGTCTACTACTTGGGTCAAAAATCATATATGAGATCCCTTTACATCACAATGTCTCCGTGCCAGCGCGAATGGACACATCCATGCCGACTCCTTTCAACCCTTATACCGTAATATTATGATGCATATGATGGTGCGCGAGTATGGACGGGACCACTGTAAGTGATGCATACGTTTGTTGTGCATAACACGGAAACGCGCGAGAAACATACATACATACATACGTACATACGAGAAAACATACATATTTAATAGAAGATTTCAGTTCTGTGGCTGCGCTGTGTAAATGGTAAGGGACTAAATGGTAGTGGAGTAGTAGATTGATTCAAAGAATATCTAAATATGCGATATAAGAAAGACAGATTTCCGATTTAATAACTATATTCAAGTCAGTTAGTGGCCAAGAAGTCAGCCGTAAAATGAAATGCCGCAAAAAATAAATATATTTTGTTTGGTACATAATTATATTTTCTAAGACAGCTCAGTAAATATTTAAAGCCGCAATTGCAATCAAAATAAAATGTGAGTTTTTCACTAAACTATAGAAAACAGGTAAGTTAGCTGTAGTCGGAACCGCCCGACGTGGAGATACCCTGAACCCAGCTACGAGCTGGTGTGTGTGTGCATATGTGTGTGTGTAAAAAACTTATCTTGGAAAATAAAAATATATACAAACATTTTTTCTTTAGCTTTCTATAGAAAGAAGTTATAAGAGGTTAATACTATTTTGCCGATATGTTATAGGCATTATGACGCGCACATTTCAAAATTTTGTTTTGGAGATATATTCCTATACTATATACATACATATATATACTATACTACTAAATATCACAGATTTACTTTTAACTTGAACTTTTGACGCAATAGGCTGGCAGGACAATCTAAGAGCCTGGAAGACATAGTTTATGATAAAGCGACCCGGTTTTTCTGTTTAATGCATACACCTAGTAAATATGTGTATGTAATTTTAAGTAAGCACACAAACGGCGAACAAAGGTTTGGGTTTATGTCCGTGGTCGTTGAGGGCTATGTATCATCATTGGCTGTGATTACGACAGCGGCTCTGCTCGATGATGGTGGCTAGTGTTTATGCCATGCGTCCTTTTGTCCCGAGGACAATAACACTTCCGTGTGGAACATTATCATAAAGGGGTTAAGCCGCTGATTTTCATCGTCTGTGCTCATTTAAGAACTTACATACGGCCCCGCCATGAAGCCCACGTCGGTTTGGGACGCGCAACACTCCCGCAAGTGCTTAAGGAACCGCGCTGAATTTCACCGCTTTGTTTCTATACTCTTATGACAAAGATGGCAACGGCTCATTATGCGCCCCGATAAGCGATGTGCCTCCCACGTGAGTCTTTCGCCTCGGGTTACTATAAGACATGTAAGGGATTATGTGGGTGGATGTTTTAAGGAGCGCTGCAACACCATTTGACGGCGGTCGGTGTCCTGCTTGTGTTATCTTCAACTTTGGCGCAACCATGCACGGTTTCTGTTTCGCAACGAAAAGTGGCCATGTCAGTCTGTTATTTGCCACCCTTTTTTGTGCAAAATTTTGCATTTTGTTAAATTTTTTTCTGAAACTCAGATGGACGTTGGCATTTCTGTAATTTGAGCTGTGCCCCCCGGTTAAGTAACGGGCGACTGTTTCTCGACGCTTAAGCGTGCATTCGTTCCTTTGTTTTTGTCATGTTTTTTCCACTATTGTTGCGATTGCGTATACAAGGCCTGATCCTAATTTAACACGTTCGAATAACCTTGAAGCGTTTCTTATTTCGCGCCACCGCTAAGAGTGCCCGACGTCAGCGGGGTAAACAGAACCAACAAGCCCGCCACATATAGGGGAGAGCTTGTCCCGTGAACTGAGCCAACTCCGTTTCTGCGGATTTAATTAGACGCTGCCGACGAACTGGCTGGCATGGAATGGTTTTGACCTCGAATTCCGCGATGTCGTTCTCCCCGCTGCTCGGTGATGACTTTGTACTTCCACGGAACGTCTCATTGTGATTCGTATGGCTTCACGGGGATTTTGCATTTCAATAAACTTTCCGAAACGACGGGGCGCGTTCACAAGGTCTGCAGCACAGCTATAAAACAAGAATAGTGAAACCACGTGAAGTATAGCCAATGGAGAAATGTTTCGTGCAAGTATACATATATATCTTTTATGCAAGACCGGACATGAGATCAGCTTTCAGACAAAATTATTTTTTAATACAACGCGCTCGAAAGCTTAACATTGGAAAAATCTGTTAATGTACAATCAATACAATTTTGGGAACAAAATATATACTTACTTTACCGACTGCGTTATACTTCATATATACATCGTTCACGGTCTTAGCTATTCAAATTATTTTAAAAAATTTAGGGTTTTAAAAATTTGAAATTTACCGATATTTAAAAATTTGGGGTCCCTAGCTTTGAAACTGTGAAAGATATATGTATGTAAGCTTTCGCGATTCGCGGGGGTGGGTGGCTGGGGGCGTGCTAATGGGCGTGGCCGGGATATCAAGGTCGCAATTTTTTGGGAAGTTCACAATTTAACAAAATTGTCGGCTTGATCGATTTGAGATGTTAGGTGTTATCGGTTTGCCGCGCCCCCAGAGGACGCACCCCATAATCCTTAACATTTTATCTGACGCGGGTACACACGAATATATATTCAAAATTTCAAGTCCCTAGCTTCAATAGCGGCGAAAAAAATTGGACGGACGAACAGCAAGACTGGCATTGCACACAACCAATATACTCTTTTTCACTTCGTTAAGGAGTCTAGTTGGTTTGCCCTCTTATTTAAGTTTTCTTATGACTTTTCTCTCTCCCCCATTCTAATAATTATATAAAAAGTCGAAATTTTGAAATTTTATTAGTGTTTGTTTTCTGAAATTTTTAAATACAATGACAAAGTTGAGGTCCGTCTCTATGTTTATACTCTTCCACGAAGTGAAACTAATATATTGGGTTTGTGCAATGTCCGTCATGCTATCCGTCTGTCCGGATGAACGCAAAATTTTTTTTTGCGTTATTGAATATGTGGACTTTAAACTTTGTTTATATATGTATATACTTGTAGAGGATAACTACAAGAAAAAGTGTTAAGATTTTTGTGCCACGCCCACTGGGAGGCTGGAAATTCGATAACATGTCGATACACCTCAAATGATGAATATATATGCAGGTAGCTGGAGACCACCTCGATAATTTCCGAAACAATAATAGTTGAAACCGTGAACAGGTGTAACCCAGTCGGTAACGCCCGACTGCAGCGTTCTCACTTGTTATTTTTGCAACCCAAAATCGTGGCCAGTTGACAAATGCACAAAACGAAAAACATAATAAAGTACTCTTATCAACGAGCTGTTTCCAGTTGGTTTCATGCATAAAATTTGCCCACACCATGAAAAATATGGTTCGAAGTGTTGCAGTGCATTTCGTTTCTATTATTTTTTCCATCACTGTATATACGAAGTTTGACGTCTCTAGTTACAAGAGCGTTAAAAAACAAGTTAGGGTATACGGTCAGACGGATGGACAGCAGAACGGACATTGCGCAAAGCCAATATTCTCTTTTCACAGGTAGTTATAGCTACTTACTCACCTGATAATTACCAGTACTAATAATTCATACCCGGAATATGTAAGCTTTGTGGAATATGGTTTATTTCTATGAACATAATATAGTTTTTATAGCGAGTAAACTTTTTTTTAACTATTCGGTAATATCATTTAATATGATGATCATATAAATGTCATCTTCTTAGTCAAGGCAATAACAGCGAAGTAACGGTAATGGATGCTGCTGAACATTTGAAACATTTCAATAATTGTAGTGCTTACCAGTAGTGGTATATAAAGATTTCGCTATGTTTCCCAGTTTCGCTCAGTCTCGAGACCTACGTGTAGTGAGGTATATGAATATGCATTGCTTGTGCATACATATATACTTATTTATTTTCCTCGCAAATTGTAGAAGAGTCCTCGGCCCTAGTCCTTGTCACAAAGAGCAAAGAAAAATTGATGGACAAGACACGGTTACTGTCACATGCGCGTACACCTACGAGTTTGTTGCAGCTGCGCAGGTAAACGGCCGGTTTAAAGATAAGGGAACATGGCGGATTAGGGAGGGGTGCGATTTTCTACTTTGTCGCAGCTTGAAACAGCAACAAAATAACGCCTGTTCCGATTCTAATAAAACACGCGCCGCAGGACATCCGCTCAGTATATATGTATGTGTTCTGTGTTGTTTCTTGCATGAAAAATACACGTGTATATAAACTGTAAACCGTGGGCAAAGAATTGCGTAGTTATACATACATACATAGTTTGGGTATAATGTTTTAAAAGTCGCTCACTTCTTGACCCGTTTCAGATTTTGTTTGAGAAGAAAGAGCTATGATATATATATACATATATATATAATATATATATATATATATATATATATATATATATATATGTATATATGTGGGGTTCAATGATATTAAGACTGGGGTCTCTGCAGTTATCATATAAATTTTGCTTCAGAAAGATCTGTTCATATGGGCAGCAAGTCGGGCAAAAACAGAAAAAAAAGACGTAAAACATCGAACTTCTAACGATTACTTTTCCTGCTGTGTCAGCAATTTTTAATTGCCTTTAGCGAAAGGTCATACTTGCAAAGGTATTGAAAAAGGTGTTCTATCTCATGCTGCGCAAAGATTTTGACGAAAATTCCTGGAACTCAATTCCAGTTCTTCGTTACGGTATTTTCCTAGCGCTTCAATATATTTACACTTAACATCCGTAAAGGGATGAAGACTACCAACTAATGTGAAGAATTTGCAACTACAATATTTATAGTCACAAATAGTATAATATATCAATAGAAGTACTTGTAAATTTGACAAGTAACATGCAAAAATAAGAATCCGGCTATAAATTTTAAATTCACTGTAAGTAACAATGTTACAATTCTTAAAACTTCTGTTCTATTATTATTATTCAGTATTATTATTATTATTATTATTATTATTATTATTATTATTATTATTATTAGTATTATTAGTATTTTTACAACATATCTACAATTTGAATAAACTTTTTTATTTCGGTTAACATTACCAGGGGAGTCACAGAAATTTTGACTTTAGTTGGGTGGTAAATCTTTCGAATAACAGTTCATATGTTGTCACTCAGCATTGTAGCTGGCTTAAAAGGACTGCTAAAAAAAAGCAACAATTTTTTATAAATTCGATATTTTTTTTCCAAAAAATACGTATTCAACTTAGCTGTCCACGCAAACTTTATGACTCTGTGATTATATTTGGCATGTGGAATTTCTTTAATTATACCCTCAACCCATTGAAAATGGGAAAAAGGGTATAACGGTTTTGTGCAAATGTATGTAACACACATAAAATGTCAATAAATTTTTTAAGTCCCTATAGTATATTCAGATATCCATTTCAGCCAAATTTTGTGTTTCTAGCTTTCATATTATAAAAATTGGTTGTAGATTTTTATCGACTATAGGAAAACGATAAGAATTATTGAACATTTTGAATTAACGTGATCTGCGCGTGCCATGGGCGAGTCTATATTCTAAAAGTTGAAGTCTCTTGCTCTTAAATTTTCCGAGATCCCGCGTTCATACAGACCGACAGACGGACATGACTATAACGACTCGGCTAGTGATCTTGATAAATAATAGTAAGAATATATATACATAATGGAATCGAGGATGCTTCCTTCTGCCTATTACAGAGATTTGCACAAAACCATTGTACCCTTATTACCCATTTTCAATGTGTTCAGGGTATGAGAACGGAATGCTTGAAAGATGCATTTGTAATTACAACACGACATTGATTTTTAGCCGACTCGATTAATATCTCCGGATACCTTGCTTCGAAAACGGAAGGGAAATTCATATGAAATGGCCACATTGTTGGCTAGTTTGCTTATTGGAGCTGGTCATCCCGCTATGGTTGTTTCTGGAGTAGCACGTCAAGAGACTGTTCTAAATAGCCAACACAATGTGCCATATCCGTATCCAGTCAATAAAGTTGAAGCCGTTAAGGAAGAACAGGTGAAGGAAGAGCAGAGTGTTAAGTACAAATTGCGTCCTTTACCGGATTTGTCGAGTCATTTAGAGGAAGAAATGGCCGAGGTCCACAGACGAAGAGCCGAAGAACAGAGTCGGAGAGCAGAGGAGCTTTTGAAAAAGCAAATGGCGGTAAAAAAAACACATATTTTTTATCATCCACATAACAATTAAATTTGAGATTTGAATCATGCCCTAGGACCTCGAACTCTTAGCTGTCGATCGTTATCACTATCGCCGATCTCACGCGTGGGTGGTGATTGTGAATAATGCACCCTGGAGTATCAAACCAAAAATTACATACACGGATGTAAATGGAGATGTTGTAGAAGCCCCTCCCACCGCAACATTCATAGAACCCTCAACGGGATTTATATGTGAAACAGGCTGCAAGCAATACATTTTAATTGATACCGTCTGGAACCAGGATAATTATTACGTAAACAAGCAGACTTACCAGAGGGTAAGTGAATTGCGTTGGGATTTACGAGATTTAAATGATTGGGAGCATATGCTGCCAGGCGAGCCACCTGAAATGCGCATTTACAAAGTTTCGTCAGATGAAAATATAACAGAGGGCGATACTGATGTAAATGATGAGAAGCATTTAGATGCTATTTGCAACTGGGTAAGTAGGCTTCATATCGGTTTCGCGGACTTCGAACAACGTTTTCCAAGATCTGAGAAGAAAGTTCAATATAAAGGAGCCATACACGAACAATTTTCTCCATACTCCCAACGTGATGGCAAAGTAATGCAATTAACTTTGTATAATGATGATTTATGCACCGATCCAAAAGTCCGGTACGAATATTTTAAGAACCGATTTGACTTAATGGAACAGTTGACGTTTACATATGAAACTAATCATTTCGAGGAGCTTTTTACTAAAGGCCGTAATGATAGTTTAATATGTAAGTATGAGCCTTGTATGATCCAATATAAATTTAAAAACAATACGCATTTTATTTTCTTTCAGCAATGGAGTATTATTCGAGCAATTCGGAGCCAAAAAGACTAAATTTCTGTTCAAGCTCTAGATTAGACTCCTTGGAGTCAATGGATTTACTCCCAGGATCGATAATATTACATTATAAAAACCAAGCTGAAAGGTGCTGGTATAGAGAGTTTAAATTCTCTGCAAAAGGTGGAACGCTTAGGGTAAGTAACGGTTTATTTTTAAGTGCTTCAAACTTACTATTTGCTGTACCCCATTTACTTATATTTTCAGAAAGTTGAAGAAAAATTTCATCAGGCTGATGAAGATGAAATAGGAGCAAATGACATTGCCAGTCGAACATTCTTGTTCCAGAAAAATAAAATTATACTTAAATTTCATTACACTTTTGGAGCACTAACCGCTACTACAGTCGAGTTCACGATACCTCCGAAGCCAGACTATGGTAAAGAATTAATTTACGACGAGAAGCTTACGAAAGTATACAGGGTAAATATATATATAAATATTGCGTGGCTGTAAATATTTAAAATAAAATTATTCATTATTCAGGCGAACCCATTAGATCCGATACGTACTAATCTGGAGTTATATAAATTGTTGCTGATTCAACTTCAGTCAGAGGATCGAATTATGAAGCAATTTGAAAGAATTCAAGACGATATCAACAATATTTTTGATCAGCGCAAAATAGAAAAAAATGAACCTAAGCTTAAGTTCAATTTATTTGACCCCCTTCGCAATGGAGCTGCCCGAGCACTTCGAATGCAACAGGTTTTCTATATTATATGAATCTCATAAATTCATATTCAAATCGATTTTTTTTAGTTTGAAGAAGAACAAGAACATAAGCGCGAAATAGACAGTAAGCCGGCGGACTTTCTAGCTGCATATTTGATCCCATTTAAGGACCAAGGCAAACTGACCCAAGAACAATCAATGGATGCTTACCAAGCTTGCCTTAATGATTTGAAAACTCGATTTGTCGTCCTGCTTAATAATTTACAACGACAATATGAAGACGTAAGAATCATTTTATATATTGATTATATGTTTATATATAATATTTATTTAATTATGGCTCATATATTGTTTAAATTGACAGTTAACCAGCGAGGCGAAGTCTTTAAATCGTTTTCTAAATAAGTTTGAGAATCAATTTGATAACTTCGATTATAATCGTCTGGTACAGCAGGCTAAGGACTTAGAACTAAGGAAGCGCATGGTGCAACAGCGCTTAACCCTAACACATCAGGAATCTCAAAAAAAGTATGAGTGGGTTAAAGCTTCATTGCTAAAAGATCCGCGATTAAATTTAAAAGCGGATGCGGAAAAAACCTTTGACGAACAAAAAATAATAAATTAATCTTCAAACTTGTATCAAAATATAAGCATGTCTTTAAGGGTGTGATTTTATTAATATATAGAAGCTTATGTAATAACCAAAGGCAATTAAATAAATCATGTCCAGTGTAAAAATGTTTTAGCAACGTGCTGTTGTTACATAAATTTCATACATACACAAACAAACGCAAACAAAATTCCAAACTAATTGTATGATCTTCATTTTCAGGATATTAAAATCGCATTCTATGTACACAACAAAAAAGCTAAAAAGTGCTTGAATTTGTGTTTTTAAACTCGTTTACAACGTGATACACACGCGATCAGCGCGCTCATACAGACGGACGGACAGACATAGTATGTGGTCGGAGATACTCCTGCCTGTTACATACATTTGCACCAAACCATTATACAATATTATTTTCAATGGGTTTAGAGTAAAATAACTGAACAACTTTTGTGTTTATACCTAATCCGTTCCTTTATTTATTTATCAATATATTTTAATTTATTATTTGTTTGTATTAAAAATATGTGTAGTAATAATAATTAAAAACAAGTGTACAAAAATCATCACCATCAACAATAACCGTTTAGTTTTTAATGTAATCTAATATGACAGAGGTTTGGGCGAAACAAATATGACTGCTAGATGCGTTTGCTGGCCGCAAGGTGGCGACACAGCGAAATATATTGATTGAATCGAATTGCCACGACCCTGGTAGTCGCACCCCAAAATCCTTAACACTATAGGTGCAACGACTTCAAAAGGTGCAACTACTCTTTTTAAAATAATATATGTACATATATATATATATATATTTATTTATATATATTTTGTCCCATTCATTTATTCGGTGTTTACATAACACAGGAACTAAATACATTTTACGTATTTCAGTTAATAAATAATTATACTATTTTAAACTTCTAACTATATTATAAGAATTAATTGCCGCACTATTTTTATGGAATCGAAATATTATAATTTTTTAAACTGGATAATATTAAATTTTTAATCAGAACGACAAACGACATGAGCTCAACGCAGACTACAACAGTCACCCTGAGATTACGGCGGTCATTTATGGACGCGAATGGGCGCAGAATTGTGCACAGTAACGAGCACTTGAACATTCTGTTGGTGGATGTTGAAGAAAGTATGTTTAAGTGGATTCTAAAATGCGAATGCCAATTTCATGGTCTTGCATCACAACAGCTACGCGGGCAGCGTCGCAGAGGCATATTCGAGTGTGGGGAAAATTCGTTTCAAAAAGTGACCGTCTGAAAATTGGACAAAGTGGCTGCCGCGTCCGTGTGTGGGTTCAAGGCATACAATAAGGCATACAAACATAGCCGGAGGCAGTAACAACAACATCATATACACTCGCACAAACACAGGCACATCTACTCTCAAGCACGTCACATAAGCACATGTGTGAGCGACCCCCGAGCCGGACTCGTGTCCGTTTTGGCGCTAAACCCAAACCACCCACCGACTGCCGCCCTCACACAAACACAGTCGTCTGCGTCCCACGCACACTTTCAAGCGAACTTACTTACATATATGGTGCCAGTGTCCGTCCATCCCCCATCAGCGGCGTCTAAATTGCGTTTGTCCCTTGAAAGAATCGTCCTAAGATGAAAGTGCTGTCCCTTGTCCGCCAACCGTCCGTTGGCATCGCTGAAAATTTGCCCGTGGCATGAACACATGTGGCGTAATTTCGTCGCAGATTTTTGTTCGCTAACTGGACAAGGATATTATATACACTGCAAATGCTTTCTCAGTGCACAATTCTATCATTCCAGGATTATCACCATATTAATGTAATTTGAGAAAATTTTAAACATTTTTAAAATTATTTGATTTGTGTTAGAACCAATCTTAAAAACCTTTTACAAAATAAAACAACAATATAGTATATATGTATATATATAAATGCTTAAATTATTATTATGCTTAAAATTATATATAAATAATTAAAAATGTTTAAAAGTGTGAAAAATGCTGAAAATTTTCTTGAATTTGATTATTATGGAGTTCATTCCGGAATCTATGCGTTTCAACGACATACTCCGTTATTTATATTATTAGTTTCCATTATAACAGAAATAGCTTAATCAACATATTTTTAATTAAGTGATTGTTTCTGAACCATGTTCAATATTTGATAAATAAATACTGCGCCATGTATAGGCGGGCTGGCGAATTATTTCATTCTTCAAATCATGGATATAATAAAATCTGGAATTGTACAAATTTCAACCCAAACATTTTGTATTAAAGACTTTATATAAATTGCTAGTATAGAATTCTTTCAGTGTATTCGCCCCGCGCGTTCCCCAGAGTGGCAGATATTCGTGCTTCCTTTGGTGAGCCGTGGGCCACGGTGAGGCCTTTGTCGTTTTTGCTGCCACGGTCCTGGCAGTGTCCAGCTTGCCGTAAGTACAGTTGTGCAAATACACTTCTAGCGGACAGCATCGCGGCCCAAGAATTTGTATTTTATCAGCATCGTGCGCGTCGCGTAGTCAAGGACTCCCAATATTTACGCGAAATACACACATTCACACACAAGTGTATATACATACATATGAAATTGTACGATATGTGTGTGTATGTGTATATATATATATATATATACATATACTGTGCATGTGTTTGTTGAAGCAAATGGGATATGTGAGGTGGTAAGGAGGGTAGAGTTTTGCCGACTTTGGGTATGGATGTGCATGTGTGCGTGTTTTTGTGTATAGTATGTGGGAGTGGGAGTGGGGCGGCCAAGCAAGGCGGAGGGTTATTGTACGATCCTTTCATTTTAGTCCTAAATGTCCTTCTTCCAATATTTCAAACGTGCTTCGTGACGCGTCCGTTTTGTGGAATGAGCGGGTCGAAGGCGGCCCTTTGTGGACACGGACTTTGTCACTAGTGCCGTCGTCGTCGTCGTCGCCGTCGTCGTCGTCGCCGCCGTGGTCCGCGCTGCTGCTGCCGTTTCTGTTCTTGTTATTGTTTGCTGCTGCCGTCGCTGCTGACGTGTTGTCCTCGCGTCACGGCGCGCAGTTTAGCGGTGGACAGACGAGGGCTTACAGATGCTGTGCTCTGCTGTGGGCACGCGGGGTTGGAGCCGGGGACAACTTTTATCACGGCGCATTTATTTTTCTATTTCACTTATAATATATGCCAGAAACAGGATACACACCCACATGGGCATATATTGGATATTTATTTTGTATTCGAACGCGCCGCACCGGGCACCGAGAGTGTCAGAAGCATCGGCGGTGTCGTTTGGTAGCTGAGCCGCTGGACGGTTAGTTGAGGGTTATCCTGGGTCTGCACTGTGTGCTTGTGTACTTTTATGCATGTATTGGGGTTCCACTTCGTTTGGGCAAACGGGCGGACACTGAAAAATGGCGAAAATTCACTTGGGTTATTTGCGCGACGTTGACATACAAACATAATCATACGTGAGCACATACATGTACATTTGTAATATAATGATGAAAACATTTACTTTTTTTAAGTTTTCATTTGTTCCATTTGCTCTCACATACACATACATGTGCATACAATTTCCAATCATTTATTATATAGCTACAACTGATATATTTCCAATATGTACAAGTTTACAACATCCTTCTAAAAACGGACCAACTTCGAAGGCCCTAGTTGGGAGCGCCCGACAAGGAGATACCCTCAATCCTGCTATCTGCCGTTACCAAGAATCTTACCTCCTTGCATTCGTGGATCTCGGAAACCATAAGAACTAGAGCCTTCAACTTTCCGAATGTAGACTTGTTCTTGACACGCGCAGATCAAGTTTGTTCCAAATGATATAGAGAGTTATCCTTAAATCGATAAAAATGTTAGGGTATCTTCGAATAGGGTGCTCCCGACTGGACTTTGTAGGTATCTTATCAGGTTTTGCTCCTAGTTACATAAACTCTTTTGATTCTGTGGCAGTTAATTGTGGCAAATGTACAATAAAGCTACAGACTACTTATATAGACACGTAGTACCTGGTCAAACAAAATGTTAGACGGACTCCCCTATCGACATTAACTGCTACTGCTTAATGCTGACTCGCTTCTTAACGCCTCTTTCGCGTTCGAAATCGCTGTTTATTGCCCTAATTGCCTCTGTCTTGCCAACTTGTGCTGGTAACTGCTTATCTGTGCACAGTTGATATGTTGATGATGTGTTTACTGCAGCTTAAAGTTCCTTTTACGACTCGTTTTATTTATATCTCAGTACAGAGCCTTAGCGTGGGTTTGTCCTGGCGTCAATAAATTTTTATGAGCCATGATGCGGTTGCTCTTGAAGCGGGCGTCCGAATAAACTGATTTCAATGTTTTATGACCAATATTGTGGCCATTCTTATGTATGTAATTCTCGTTTAATTTTTACGCGAGCAAATTAATTTTCAATTTGTCGCGCATTACGTGAATGGGGATATTCACTTGTTTCTTCTTCAAAATTACAGTATTTTCTTCCTGTAACAGTTAAATAACTAAATAGATATCATTTCTATATTATTTTAGTAGAGGCAACGTAATCTTACGTGTTTGAGATGGGCAAAATAACAGGGATTTTTCCTGATTGGAACACTTGATCTAACGCGGGTACACCCGAGTATATATCCAAAATTTGAAACTTTAATACAGTACTCTTTTCACTTCGTACTCTGTTTACTTTAACGGTAATTCAACTGAAAATGTTTTTTATTTTAAGTTTTGCTTTATTAATTGTATGAGTATTTGAAAATGAATTATGAATTATAAGAGTTTTTATGTTCATTGAATTGCAAATAAAATAAGTTTAAACAAGGAGATCAGAATGTATGTATATTTTAAGATCGTTACAAATTATTGCGGTTTTCGATTTATCAGGATACGAATTATCGAGAGTCGACTGCATTCTTTGTGCGTCCCTCTGCTATATATGGTCTTTGGTATAATGTTTTTGTTCAAATGTATGTAGCATTTTAATTACACAATGGTGTACGAAGGTTGACTAAAGAGTTCAGTTGGTGGCATCAAACATCAAACTAGAAGTATGAAGTATATTTTGTTTTTCTGTTCCTTTATGTGATTAGAATGAGGAGATGGTGTTAACTTACATATATCTGTACAAAAATTTATCTATCGCTATCGTAATTTAATTTACTGACATTATAGAGTTTAGTTAACTTTCACCACTTTTGCTGTTGCTATAATAAGAAACAAGCATACATACATACATACAGACTCATACAATATTAATACATATATGTATGTACATATGTATACTAGATTGTTTCTCACAGTTATTGTTAATTCCGCAGTCGCACCTATGCATTTGGGTATTTGTGTGCTTATATACCCTTTATGTGTTCAGCATTGACATTGACTTTCATCTCATTATAATTGATAGTACATATGCAATATATGTACACATATGTGTATATACTTATTTATGTCTGCACTCACACATACTTAAGTGGCCTAATGTGGCTGCGTAACAGTTTGTGTGTATGCCAAGCAAATGCCAATGGAATTGCCAGAAGCATTGCTTTAAACAACTTGTTTTCCTAATTTAATGATAATGAGCTATTTATGGGTAAATATGTTGGCTTGTGTCGGTATGCGTTATTTGGTCAGTGACGGTGACAGAGAAAGTGTTCTTAATCGGCCGTGTAAACCTGATTATATGTCTGTGTCTGTGCACTCGAAACTGAAGTTGGCTGACAAGTGTATGTATATACATACATACCAGATAATTGAATGAAAAAAGTATACTATATTATGATTATATTATATTTAGATTTCCTTCGTAACCTACAAAACATTTATACCTAAAATATCGATGTCCGTTTAGAAGATACATAATGCATATAAAATATATGATAGCGTTTTTCATAGAATTGTTCTTTGTGATGGTTAAGTTTCATTTGTGTTACATAAAAATAGAACGGTAGTATGGCGCTGCTGGGAAGATTTGTGCAGTTGAAGTTGCAGTCGGGGAGGTTCAAACTATCGTATGGAACGGGTCGTAAACTAATTTTTGTTTTCTCTGTTTTGGTTGATAATTACTATTTTAATTCTTTTTTAAATTTCGTTCGCTTCAATACTATGTATGTATGGTAAAGCATAAACAAATTATTTGGGATTTTTAAAACCGCCACAAATATCAAAAGTGCGCTGCTTGTGTGTATGTGTGCAATGCTGGGTTTTGGGTATCTCCCAGTCGAACAGTCCCGCCTAGAGTGCTCTCAAATTCTCAATGCATACACACACACACGCACTTTACTCGGTAGCCGTGCTTGACCCCTACTATAGAAACTAAATTCTTCATTTCTTTTGATACTAAATCTATGATCGTATTGAAATTCTTAAGAGTATTGAAATGTATGTATGAACAAACCAATTTGCAAGTCTGTAGTATTTGATTTGCGTTTATTTAGTTGTATCGATATTGGAGGCGATTGGGGGCAAGTATCCAAAATTCGGAGGTATCAAAATATGCGTCTGCTTTACACGAACATAACGCATTTGTGCCTCTAGCTCGTAGGGTCTCCGAGATATGGTAGAAAACCATGTCTTGAAATCGAGAGACTTCGTAAAAAAAACTTGTTCTAAACTTGTTCTGCTTATGCTATTTACGAACTGAATGAGTTCAAGATCAGCGCTCTAGCTTTTTTAGTTTCCGAGATCGTTGCGTTCATATAGACAGAGGGACAAATAGAAATGACTGAATCAACTCGTCGTCCTAATCAAGAATATATATACTTTATGGGGTCGGAGCATTTCCTTCTGCGTGTTACACACATTTGCACAAAACCATTTTACGCTTTTTACCCATTTTCAATTTTCAATACCAAGAAAAATTAGCTATACCGTCTTAAATTTTCCAAAAACACGTTTTGCGCCAAAAGAAACACTTAAATCCTACATGGCGGGGACAGTATCATGGTTTGGGTCTGTTTGGCGACCTCAGGGGTTGAAAACCTGGCTTTCATTATTGAAACTAAGGGTACAAATATTTATTTTCAAATTTTATACAATAATCAAATTAACTTTTATTGACGAAAGTGCTGAAAAAAGATAGATCGTTGAAGATTTTACCAGCACAACCACCCAAAGCACAAGGCGGGTGTTGTGAAGTCTTGGCTAATCTGGAACTGAGCTCATGTCATGAATCCGGCAACTCAGTCACCAGACTTAAACGAGAATTTTTCGGCAATTTTAGAAAAGTCGAAAGTCGGAAAAAGTCGATTTAAAATAAAAATAGTCTCAAAACATTGTCTGTTCAATGAAAATTTGTTTGAAAGGGGTGATTCAACAAAAGGGAGACGACACCAAATATAATCTTTAGAATTTAGGAGTAATTTCGCAGAAATAATCTGCGACATAAAAAAGTCAATAATTTTTGATGTTAGAATTTAGTATAATATATAAGAATGGAAAAATATCGAAAAACTGCACTGAAAAATGGCATTTAAATTTTTTTTATAACTTAAATAGTTTAGCAACTGCGTAAACTTAGTAGGCGCATTGAATGTATGTAGAAATACTAACCAAACAAGCAATGTATATGTAGATGGTAAATATAATACATACCAAGTGAGTTTTATAAATTTTAAATTTGTTCCGATCTTTAAAGGGGGCTCCCAGTAATCCACCTTCAAAATTTGGGGTGTCTGGTTCTCAAACTGTGGCAGATACAAGTTTTTGCGATTAGTGAGGGAGGGGTAATTGAGGGGCGTTCTAGTGGAGGATATCAAGGTCGCAATCTTTGGGGGAGATCTGCATACCAAGTTTTGCGACTCTAGCTCTGAAATGGTGGGAAATATTCACGTTTTATCGGTTTGCAATTTTAGGTGTATCGACATGCTATCAAATTGCCAGCCGCCCAGCGGGTGTGGAAAAAAAATCTTTACACTTTGTCTGAAGAGGATAACTACAAACAAATATCCAAAGTTTCAAGTCTCTAGCTTCAATAGAATATAATAATATAACAATAAAACGGGCGATTTCTACTATGAAATTTATTTTATCTGTTTTTCACCATTGGAATTGGGGATCGAAGTTTCTAAAATCCAGCCTTTACACTCTTGTTCGTACTAAGACGAAACTACGTTGATTGCCAATCACCATCAGCAATGGTGATGGTAATCAACATATGTTCTGAAGATGTGTGGACCTTTTGTTCCTAGATTGCAGTGAATAAAATACCACGCATATTCCCTTGCACTTGCACTCACAGTTTAGCATTTGCATTAGTATGACAAGTGCGTAAGTATATAAATTTTAATTTGTATACGACAACGTTGGGAAAACTAAAGGTCCAATACCATACTATCAAACACATACTATACAAATGTGTTACATAAATATATATGTACATATATACAGGTTATTATACCCATATTATGTATGTACAAACCTGCGCATTTTCATTTGCACACTATATATATTTGGCTATGTATATGTGTGTACATCTGCATACTTTCTTATGTACACACATACTTACGAATGTACCATATTCATACGCATTTATGCGTTGCTTAAGTTGATTTCTTACAATCCCGTCTCCAATGTGCAATGCTTCATTCTCCTGGCCACTCTGAGTAAAATTACTTGAGGGCAAAGGCTGAAACAAAAATAATCTTTACGAAATTTGTAGCAGCAGACAAATGCAGTCGGGACGTGTTTGGGAAAGGCGTTTTTAATACCTTCATGTCATGTGTATATAAAATACTTGCGTAGGTTTTCATGTATGTATATGCACTTCTACGGATCTGTTTATGTCGCAATTGTATCTAAGTGCATCTCGATAAATATACATACATCTCAATGTCCTTATTTATGTATATATAAATATATATATATATATATATATATATAAATATGTACATATATATGTTTGCATGCATACAATACATAAATGCACTTATGCAAATGCGTTTCCATGCGGAGTAACTCAGTATTCCTCAAATTCGTTTATTTGTATGCAAGCGTACTTTTTGATATTCATATACAATATGCGTATCTGGCTTCGGCGATGCGTGTGCGTGTATGCGTCTTTTGTCGCTGTGTGAGTTTTATTGTCCAACAACTCAAAAGTTTTCGAGGAACGGTTTTGGACATTTCACGCAGGTGGGTAGGTACAGAGCTTTTTATACTCGTTTGCGAAGTCAAACTTGTATATTGGGTTTGTTTAATGTCCGACAATTGAAGATCAAGACTTGAAACATTGGATATATACTGATGTATACTGCTTAAGACAAAGTGTTAAGATTTTTGTGCCACGACCACTGGGAGACTGGCAATTTGATAAACTGTCGATACATCACAAATTGCAAAAGGTAAAGCTAGATTTACCAAGTTTCGTACACATATAGCAGATGATCTGCCTCAGAGCTTGACCTTGAACTCACTAAAACGCACTTCAGCGACCCCGCCGTAAAAAATCTTCAATGTCTATATCTCCCTTAGTTAAAATGCTAGAGTCCCTTAATTTTGAATTCAGAAACTGGTCGTCGACCTCCTTTAAGATTGGGGAAAATTTTTCCGGCAACGCCCACTCCCGCCCCCACATCTCCCACTGCTTTTAACGAACTCCGTACAACAACATGCACTGCTTGCGCGTGCACTGCTTGCGCTTCCTGCTACTTGGATTGTGAAAGTTGTTAAATTTTAATAAACTTTTTATACCCTGAACCCATTGAAAGTGGGTAAATAATGGTTTTGTGCAAATATACGTTAGAAGGCAGAAGGAAGCATCTCCACCAAATTTATTTCAATATGTTCGTGAGTAAAGCATACGCAGATATTGAATTTTTCGGATTTTGGATACCTCCCCCAATCACCCCAATATCGATAAAACCATAAAAGACGACAATCAAATACTACAGACTTGCAAATTGGTTTGTACATACATTTTAGTACTCTTAATAGTAATAAGTCTTTTATAACGATCATACATTTGCTTAAAAGAAAATAAAGAATTTAATTTCTATAGTTGGGGCGAGCGCAGCTCTGTGTATTTTTAAGAACATCTACATATGGGCGTGCTGGTTGGTAGACCATATGTAGATCGAAACAGAAAGAGCTTTCAAAGTTGGTTAGCCAATAAGCTTATAATTTTATTATTTACCAACACCAACAAGACTTTCGATTTGTACAAAATGTACTTTGGCATAAATTAAAAAAAAATGTTTTACATCTCTAAATTTTATGATATTAATAGAGGCTGAAAACCAGTAAAAGAAAGCTACAACAAGTAAGAGTATTCTAGTCGGCTATGCCTGACTGGGAGATACCGTGAACCCAGCTGCGAGCTGTTGTTACAAACATATAAGTTCTTTGTGCATATATACAGAAAATCACGTATGTATATACACATACGCCGTATTCTGCGAAATTTACTTAGCGGCTGCATTTCATCCCTATTATGGAAACAAAATTCTTAAATAAATAGTAATGTTAAAAAAAAAACATTGTTAAATTTTCGGTCGCTCTTTTCACTATTGCTTGAATAGTTCTGTGACATGAAAACTTAGGATTTTTAGCAAAGATTGTTGGTTAGTGTACCTAAAAATATGCACATGCATGTACTGCATGTGCTTGATGCTAATTGAGATTTGAATTTGTTGAAATTAACTACAGTTATTGCAATCGATTTTAAACTTTTTGCAATATATTATCTGAGTCGAATGTACATATATTCAAATGGGCATTTTAACTTATATTTGTGTTCATAGCTTTCATAAAATACAAAGCAAATTTTGATGTTGGTTTTTTTTATCGATTTTACGAAAACGGTAAAAGTTATCGATCATTTTGCACGTCATGGACGAGTCCATATGATATACGTGCGGATAAACGGACTGAGTGGCGGAAATAGGTAGATCGATTTAGCTCTTGATCCTTATCAACAATATATGTATAGTATATATTTAATGCGTACCTGTTACATACATTTGTACAAAACCATTATACCTTCTTACCCATTTTAAATGAACTCGCCGACATAAAGTATATATATTCCTGTGCAGGAAGACGAGACCTAACCTTTTCAAATTTCGATTCTCCTAATCAACACGCAGAACAAGTTTATAATTTTTTCGATAACTTGCCTCGTTTTTTTAATATTGATTAAAATCGATTACAACCTTTGGTTTTCTTACCATATCTCGGAAACTGTAAGAGCTAGAAGCAATTTTGAAGATATAGTCTCCAAACTTGGTATGTAGATAGTTGGTGACCTCCCCCAAAGATTGCGACCTCGATATCCCGGCCACGTCCCCAAATCAATGCCCTTTTTGAGTCCAGAAAATTGCATAACAATATTACTTTTTGTTTAGAAGAAAACCAAGAACCGCATGAAGCTCCTATTGGATGATCGGTCGATATTTCAGTTTTTGTCTGATATCATCCCAAATTCACCAAAGTGAGAAATTAATTCAGCATTTTTCATGTTATAAAAGATAATGAAGAGTTGCGATATTAGGATTGTTTCTTAACACAGAAGCTAACAACATTTTCAATGTAATTAAACAATTCAGTTTCTAGACTTTAAAATGTTATGTCAAATGGATTTTAACACTCCTCCCTAAAGTATGGGATACAACAATTTCCATGTAAATGCCAGCTACCCCACATTTACGCAAGCCCCGCACTACCTTAAAGTGGGAATGGGTTAGTGGACTTTCAAGCCTGCTCACACTCTTCCGTTCTTGGTCAACTGCTACGTTGGCGGCATTCGTGAAATAGCCAACTATTATACTTATATACAGTCGTATATTTTTGTTGTTGCAAACCCTCTCCGTCTTTCATTTCTCATGCCCTTTCCCGTCAGTTGCATATATGCTTGTGTATTAATTTACCCTCCCACTCTCTCACGCATACGCTTACGACGGACCAAGCTGGCCGTTTCAACTTGAAAATTCGAATTTTCGCTACTTCCATCTCTTCGACTTGCCCTAGTACCTCAGCCGGTGATGCTGCTACTGCTGCTGCTGAGGCTGCTGCTTTAGCTCTGGCCCCCAGCCTCTGCCACAACCTTTCAACTTCAACTTCAGCCACGGTGATGGCAAAAGCAACGACGACGACCAGCAATGGCGATGCCGACGCAACGAAACGTGACCTAGCCGGTTAGTACGCAGCCTCCACATAGCCTCCATCTTTATATCCATTACATGCCGCACTGGACCACTGGCAGGTCTTCACCCTTACTTCTCCACTCCCCTATTTTACCCCCCGTCCAGCGTCAGACGCCGATGTAGCAAGCAATCGCAAGCCGTATGCAAACAACATTTTCCACAGCTACCGGAGGTTCTTGCTGGTCGCCTTCGTTGGGCTTCCTTCGTACGCTCGCCTATATCTGTGCCTTCTTGCTGCATGCTGGTCCTTTTGCTTCTTCTTGTGTCCTATGCGATGTCCGAGCTTACACACACACACACACACACACAGATACTTACATACATACATTTGTATACGTAAGTGCACGTTTACATATAATGTACATAGATATATATGTACATACATATGTACGTATGCTACGACGATATTCGTGTTTGTGTAAATGTTCGCATCTCTAAATTCGCATATACAGCAGTGGTCAACTATGGAAATTATCGATCGACTTGCTTTTGGTGTCAGGTGGTTGGGCGATGGATGCGGTGGCAGCAAAGGCAGCAGCATGATGGACACGCAGCCGGAGTGGAAATGGAGCGCCAGCTCTTGTATGGCAACGAACTGCTGTCGTTCCCTCAACGGATTTCGGGGGCGGCGTCACCCAAGGCGGACATGGGCGCAGTGGCTACGCGATGATGTTGATGAGGATGAGACACGGTTAGGGATAGATTTTGGAATAGGGTCTGTGACGAAGGAAAGAGCTTGTCCGAGCAGAGCATGCGACAACGACAACGACAACGACAACATTGTGTATAGGATGCTGACGACAAACGCTAAGTCGCTGGCTTGGTTGCCAAGGCAAAGGCAATGTGACTCTGGCATGGCGGTTGCCTATGTTGGTGTTCAGCTCTCGAGTTCGAGAATAAGTTGGCATCAACGTAAGCGACAACAAAATGCTACTGCCTGCACACATGAATCACCCCTATCCAATTCTCAGACCGACGAATCTAACGGCGAAGAGATGACGAGGGCGAGATGACGATGACCAAAAGGCACAGAAGCTACAGCAACTCTGCATTTGCGAAGCATTCGGCGGAAATATTCAGCCCAGCTCGCCTTTTCAGCCGTTCCGTACTTAAGCACTCCACCCAGCTTCCTCACACATACACAAGGCACATCAAAAGGCTGCTGGCCCCATTCGACCATTCAAATAGGCGAATGGGTTGGCAAGCCGTTTTGAACGACCGGTGTGGGGTCGCAGGGTGTGCTTTGGAGGCCAGAAATTGCTTATGCGACATCTAGTGCTTTTGGTATAGCCTCCAATTTTAGTTATGGCAGACAAAGTCAAAGACGGCCCTGGAAACGGTAAGAGCGCTGGTCAAGTTGAGTCTAGCGCAAAAACAAGCAAATACACAGCACATACATGCATATGCACACACACACACACACGTATGCTCGTATATGTGAGTATATGAAAGATTGTTCTTTTGTGTACACGAAAATATGTGTATCTATGGGTTTTGTTTAAATTTTTTACCGTTAAGTTAAAGGCGACTGATACCGACAGCTTGAGCTGGGAACGTTCTCAAGTTTAGGACACAAATCACATGCTATGCCAAATCAGAGTTCTGCGGCAAACGCACCAACAGCAAACGTCCGATTCCATCTCAGTCTCGTTCGGTTCAGAGCTGCCGGAGGACAATACTTATATAAGGAGCTGTGTGAAAGCAGGAGAAGCATGTTCGGACTGCTTATCGAAGCATTTAACTGACCAACGTGTTTTATGCTGGAGGCTCTGTGGTAACATGGAGCTGGTATGGTAACATCATATTCATTTGAAGCTTTCTAAATCCTTATACAGGGTTTTTTATTAAAGTTCTCGGCGCATGAAAGTAAGGTGATAGGTGTACTTGGCCCGTAGACTATGTGCATCGACCGTTATGTCGCTCTCCTAAGGTTACTAATTGCGAGTTCTCAGTTCATTCCTTCGCATCATACAAATGGGTAGTCAGTTCGGAATATTAGATTAACAGGATTCAGAATTAGATTTTAGAATCGAACCTTCAATGAAATTACGGTTTTTTCCAATGCTTGCAGAGCGGCAGAGCAGCACGCGAAGCCATCAATTGGATTTTCATAGTTTAGAAATTCACGGCACACTTAATTGTAAGGTACGCAAATAGCTGAAGGAGCAGTAGCTTGCAAGCTGCCGACCATGTGTGCTGGTATCAGGTTGCTATCGATTTATTCTCGTCAGGATTTGCTGCTTCCATCGGTTCTGAGCAGCGAAAAATTTATTTATACTTGGCAAGGGTACTTTAACTTTGTCAATCGACTTGATATTGCCATATCTGACTGTCCCTCTGTCCGATATCCTGACCAAACTTGGTAACTGAGAGTGTCGCTATCCTCCCAACAGATTGGCAATTTTATCAACATCCGACCGTTATATCATATAGCTGCAATAGGAACGATCGGTCGAAAAATCATTCCATAAATATATACAACTTTTTGGTTTGAAAACTTATTAATATGCTATGCTTCAAATATATAAGCAAAATATGACAATATTACAATTATCAATTATATCACAATTATCTTCAATACATCTGCAAGGGTATTTAATCTGCGGCACCCTAAAGATAATTGTCCATTCTCTTTTTATCTAAAGCAGCGCACACAAAACTATCTAGACGTCTAGCCATCTTATTCGGCTTAACCTAGTCTCCTCCACCGTCCAACAAGTGGTCCATAAAAATACAAACATACGGATGGGCATAATAATTTATGCGCGTTGCTCCACTTTCAGATTACGAGTGCGAGTACAGAGGGAGCTTTATTTTTATTTTGTTCTTATTCTTTTATGTTTTCGGTATTCTGGTGCATATACGGCGTGTTTACGTTTTCTTTGTGCGCCTCATCCAAGCGCTGAACTGAGACTATAGGAGGGGCAAGTTCAACTGTGACAGCGTTACAAAAACAAAACAAAAAAATTCCAAAACTCTTTTCACTGACTAAGCTAAAGAACTGAACAAAATCAATGCTTAAAGGCAAGGAATAAAATATTTATTCATCCATTCTTGATTTCATTCATGAACGTTTACTACGTACACACATAGGTATTAGTGCCCGTACATGTGGTCGGGTATCATTCCCGCGGCAAACTTCTTTATGGTCTTACACTTTTTCTACTTCTTTCTACTCTGATTCAACATAGCTTCTGCTACATTATATACCCAGTACGCGTTGAAAATCGGTATGATGGATTTGTGCAAATGCATTTTCGCCGCTTAAATTATATTTCGTATATAAATATATATATTCTTGGTCAGTATCAACAGCCGATTCGATCTAGCCGTATCCATCTATTTGTATGAATACGTAGATCAATACAATTTTTAATAGGTGATAATTCACTCTGTATGCCTGAAACAGATTAATTATTGTATTCTGTAAACTGTAATGTTGTATATTTTAATATTAAATAAACCCATCCGGATAATATAGAATTGCGCTTTGGCTTGCATACAGATTTCAATCCTCGCGTATCTGTATTCTAGAGACAGCTAGATTTAGCAAATTTAAAGTGTAAGTTCCTGCCGGGCATTATTGACCATTTAGCGGCTATTCCAAATTTATACTATTTCTGTTTGGTAGCTACAACTTAGTCCATTTAAATTTCATTTGTAGTAGCGACACAAGAAACATATTCGAGCAACTCGGTGCTGTGAAAAGGGTATCTCCTATTCGGGCACTCTCAACTAGATAACTTTTACTTGTTTTATTCTGTGCTTCGCTCAAAGTTACAACTTAACTGTTATTTTATTACAACATTTAATAAAAATCAACAAGTGCATGAGTCTGCTAGAAAGGAGTGCGCTGCTGACTGTGTTGCCGCTTTGCTTTGCTTGGCGCTTTGTGCTCCAACCCGGTACTTGTAGATTTAGCTGACGCTTGAGCAAATGGAGCGTGATTTTGTGGCTCCATCAAGTTTATATTAAGTGTTGGTATTAAAATAAAAATGCTGGTTATTTGTCTTGACCTTTTATTTAGTTGCTACTGCCCATCTTTTTTTATTGCATCCGATACAAAGAGGGATAGGATAAAGCTTAAGGCATGGTTCGATATAAAAACAGGAGCGCTAACATCAAATCAAGCGTAATCTAATTACCCTTCGGCGACCGTTTAAGAAGCGACAAAATATCAAGTTTCACTGAAAATCAGCATGTATCTTAATATTGTGCTTCATTTGTATCTGGAGAACGTACGGCCCTAACGGTACTGGCTGCTCTCATGCTGTCGTTTTTATAGTAGTGTTTCCAATGTTCACCCCACACCTAAAGTATTTAATTACATGCATAAAGATCGCAGTTTGCAGGTATGCGAATGGGTAATTATACATATACAGCTGGGCTCCGCTGTTGATGCTGCCTGCTGCTGAATATATGTACATATATATAGTTTTGGAACTGGAGATGTCTTCTGCCTTTACATTCAACATAACCTGACCAAACTTGGCAACTATGACTGTCACATTCCTCATAGCATATTTACAAAATATAACCAAAAGTAATTTCAACCTCCTTTCGCCGCACGCACTTTTCTCATTGGCTGCTTTAGAAAAAAATACTTGATTTACCTTGAAACTATAAATATGGTCGTTATAAAACTTTCATGTACACATTTGCAGTTTTTTTTTTAATTTTTGTTTTGTTACCTAGGTCTCCAAAATCTAAAATATTCAAAATCTGTGTCTGCGTTACACGAATATAACGCAATAAATTTGGTAGCTCAAGCTCTCATAGTCTCCGAAATATCGTAACAAACCCAAGTCTTAAAATCGATTTTTATCGATATTTATTTAAAATGATAAACTTATTATCCGTACTGAAAAGTTGATATATCTACCTTTTTTAGTTTCCGAGATCGCTGTTTTCATACATGAACGACATGAACTTTTAAAGTTGTGCTACGATAGTACTTACGAGTTATACATCGATCGAAAGGTATCGTTTAAACAAAACATAAAACAATCCACAATATGGGATAGCTCATCTGGTTCACTAGATACGGAGCTGTGAGTGATTATAACAACGTCAACGTATTGAAAGTCAGCAAGGGTCAGGGTGTCAAGAAGAGCTTCAAGAAGATTTAAGTGAAAACAAACACTACGAAAGAAAACAATATTTGTAGGATATTCTTTTTGAATAAAACAAAAAAAAATTTTTTTAAAAAAACATTTAAGCTTTTGTAGATAAAAGACTGTGGGAGATATAAGTTCCGATCTATTAGCGTGGGTGCGTTCTAGTGGGCGGTGCTGGCATATCAAGGTTTTAATTTTTTGGGGGAGGCCACATACTATCTACATACCAAATTTGGTGACTCTAGCTATACTCACTATTTCCACTTCGTAAACGATTATAAGAAACTGGCTGGCAACACAAGTTTTTTGGCACGTACACCTATGAAGGTCCAATGTACTTGTCTGATAGTAATATGAGTAGCTACACTGAACAAGGAATATCTTGCAAAAACTAACTATCCCATATATGATGACTACAATATATTAAACTCAAGAACTTTCGGAGTCATTTTATTTTTAACTTTTGATGAGGTACGTGTATTCGAACACAAATTTTTTATTTGTGCTAACGAATTCCTGAAAGCTTGCAAAGGTCTCATGAACTGCAGCTCCATATCTCATGAACCAGATAAGCTTTGTTAAATGTCTGAGTAAATTACATTATATATAAAAGTATTCAATAGGAAAATGTTTCCAAAATCTCAAAAACGAAATTGTTCGAATCTTATCGCTCGTGTATGTAAGATTTGCAGAATACATTTTTTATATCTGCTCAATTTACATAGTCTTAAATCTGAGCGCTTATTATATGAAAATATAACCAGACCAGAATTAGTTGTTCAGAATTATATCAATTTAACTTTTCGTCGCAACTATATCCTAGATATTTCCAATAAAAAATCTAAAGTGAATTTAATCAAGAAGTTTTATTTTGTTCGAAACATTTTGTGTGCCAAATTTTACTTCACCACTGTCTGTATGTCAGCCTTTGAACTTAGTAAATAATATTATCTGTATATGAATATGTAATGCTTAAGACACAAATGTATTCCTTCCCTTTAATTTCTGTATTGATTGTTGGCAAAGTTTTGCCCTAAGAAAATAAAGCGCAAACAGTTTTAGTAAGTAGTCTGACACTGACCTAGCCCAATGCTGTTCATGTTATTTAGCTCACAAAAGAAATGAAATAAAAACTCTGACTGTGCCTTTATATCCTTTCATACAAATATACACGCACACACACATACACATTCACATGTAAATACAGTAGCCAATAGAGCACATACACACATTCCTACTACATACATACACATTCTATATAACATTAAATGCGCACAAGTGTGATGATAATACATAAAAATTTAATAAGCATGAACATATGCCTCTGTGTATGGATGGATAGTGAAGCGGGAAATGAACACCCACACACTACGTATGTAAAACAAAAAGTTTATAAATACATATTGGTCGGGCATGCACGTAAACGTACATCCATTAATGTGGAATTTATATTAAATTATCCGAAAATGTCAAAAAGAAAATACGGAAAGCAACAGATATACATACATGTAGATACATGTATATTTAACAGAAAACAAACTGAGCTGCAGTGTTCGATATTTGTGAATTCAATATTAAGACAAACAAAAATGTTAATCGTGCTCATTTACCCCAATCACAATGTAAGTTAATATGGCTAATGTACGAATGTACTATATAAAAATAAAGAGTTTATAAACATATATTTATATACATAACACACACACATACACTCACACATGGATAGCAGAGTACGAATGCAGGGCCATTTTCTTTGCATTGAGTCACTTAAAAAAAACTCGGCTATATCAGCTTCATGCCAGTGACCAGTCTGAGCCCCAACTCCAACCGACCTCGACCTCGACACCAGTCTGGCTTTGAGTAGACCAACGACTAAGGAGCACACAGCACACGACATGCAATATATACTTTTATGTAGACAAAGTCTGCTCGAAAAAGCGCAAACAAAAAAAAAAAAAAATAAAATAAAAAAAAAGTACTTACACATACATAGACAGAAAAGAACTAGAAAAATTGGTTTTATGATTCAAGGACAGGAATCACATTATTCTTATAACAGGATAAAAACCCACACAGACAGTAGGTTATGGGAAGGTCGCCATGCCCCCGTTTAGCCTTGCCTTTGCGGTCATACGCTGCTCGCTTTGGCTCAATTCGAAGCAATAATTTAAGTCCAGCATTTTTATTGCTACACATGCACTCTTAAGTATGTTTAAATCTATATGTATTTATATACATTTGTATGTACGTAAACTCTCCTTTATATCCTTAATATGTATGTTATATCTACACAAAGTGAAAATACTTTCGATTTCGTTCAATTGGACTTTGAACTTTTGTTAAAAGAATATAAAAAATATAAAAACAGCAAAAGTGAAAAGTTGCAAGAAATGTTCTCTTTACATTATCTTTTTTCTTGTTCCCTCTCTTTTGTGGTAATTCCTTTTTGTATATTTTTAGTCAGTGTATGTGTGTATGTATGTATGTATATAAATTTTGT
Organism: Drosophila nigromelanica; assembly: GCA_004149465.1. Taxonomy (NCBI): domain Eukaryota; kingdom Metazoa; phylum Arthropoda; class Insecta; order Diptera; family Drosophilidae; genus Drosophila; species Drosophila nigromelanica. The sequence goes on from SCDS01000046.1 coordinate 71,910, forward strand.
TCTATTATAGCATGGTAAGCTGTAATAAAGTGCAGTTTATAATAAAACAAAAACAAATAACATTGCAGTCGGGCGTTACCGACTGCGCTATACACGTTCAGGCAGACGGACATTGCACAAACACAATATACACCTTTCATAACAGGTAGGAATGCTGTGGAAATGTCAGACTAGAATATATCCTTTACCAAGCAGCTAGCTGCCGTAACGTACATTTGCACTTCCTTACGTACGTTCATGCACACAATTACATATACATCAATTTATGTACCCACATAACCACACTCTGTAAACTGTGAAATTGACTAAATTTGGTCTAGCTATCATAATCTCCTGAATATCAGAGAAGTTACATTGCCAGAAATTACATTACTTTACACAAAACCAATATACTCCTTGTATTTGTACATATCACGTATAAACATATGTGCTTTCAGGGTCAAGAGTAATTTTTTCTATATTCCAATTACAACCATTAAATTAGCAACAAGTGATATTTCGCCATTAAATCGACACCAACAGCAAAAAAAAAAACACTGCATTTATTACAAAAACACACTCACATCGGCACGCGACTTTCTTTTTAACTGTACCTACAATAATTCGTAGGTGTTTATGTACTTAGATTATGCCATGGTGAACTAAGAAGGATCGTGAGACGCTTGAACTGGTGAAAGTGAGAGTAAAGATTTTATTTCAATTTTATGAGCTTAGGCAAACTGACGTTTCTACATACAGTAAACTGAAGCTGCAATGAGGGTAACAAGTTGGTTGCCAACAAGTCGATGTCAGAATATACGATTTACGATTTGGTCTTTTGCGTCCAGCGCAACTTTTATAGCGCCATTCCGAGCTTTTTATATCGTGTACATGCAGCAGTTAAATTGAGATACTAAAATTGGCCGTGAACATTCTGAGACATTTTTAGCTGTAACTGGGCTTATAAAATGTTTTTAATTGTGATTATATATACCATATTTTTATACCCTCGTGATTTTCTGCAAATGTATGTAACTGGCAGAAGGAAGCATCTTGACCAGCATTAACAACCGAGTCGATTTAGCCATGTTCGTCCGTCTGTCCGTATGTACGGAAACTATAGAAGCTAGAGGCTTTAACTTATCGAATTTAGACTCGTACAGGGCAAGCACAGTTCAATTTTGATTTAAATGATCGATAACTCTTACTTTTATGCATATCATAACATTTCCAATCTCAGGACAATGTATCTTCTAGTTGGGAATACTCGCTAAAGCGCCTTCGCTGCTAAAGGAAAGGAAGGACTATAATCTGATAATCTGAGACACCTGATATGGGGTTATGTTCTAGTTATGTTCCCTAAACAATACACAATATGATTTGATTAGCTCTGACATTGACCTTTATTTACTAAAGACGCTGTGGAAGCAACCACCTCATAAGGGTCACTCGCCCCGTCGCTCTGTCGCACGCACTCTTGTATATACGATATACATAATTATTTGTGCATCAGCATGTAAATATATGCATACATAATGTGCCATTTGACAACACCTTATAATGTGTATTTCATTATAATAATAATTATGTATATAATTATGTATATACATAAGTAGCTGTGTGTACTTGTTGGTTGACTCATAAATAAAGTCAGCCAAACAAATACATACAGATTTCAACAAATTAGGGCATCGTCAAGCAATTGCCTATTTAATTTTAATGAGCTGCGTCTGATTGCAGCTGCAGTACATACATATGTATGTATATAGACGTGTGCACGATTAGAACATAAGTACACACGTGACTACATAGGTTACGTACATGTATGGTATGAGACTGTGATACCCAGGCTTGTTTGTACCAGAAGACAAACTGTGCACATAACAAACAACCTTGAACTTGAATGGGTTTACGTGTATGTCCTCGAATTACAAGGTCTTTACAGTATATATACATATATACATAAATGAGAGATTAAGTGATTTCAACTCCAAAAATCAGTTAGAAGATTTCGCAGTTTGCCCTCTTTCAAGTGGCTGCCGCCAAAAGCGCAGAAAAAATTTCGTTCGAATGGAGAAACATACAAAACCGATACAAATAGATTTTCGAGATATAGATTTTCGCAGAAATTTTTTGTTTATTGTAATTTGTGTGGTTGCGGGAGTGAGCGTGCCGGAAATTTTTCGGCTCGATCTTTAGAGGTGGTCATGCCAAAAATTGTTTACTCTCAAGTTTGGCGACTCTAGCTTTAAAACAGATTTTTGGGGGCGGGAGTGGGCGCGGCCGGGCAGTTTTCTACACCAATCTTTAAAAGAAAAATATAAAAATATAAAATATATGAAAAATATTGTTAAATATATTTTAGAGATAGGTATCAATATATTTTAGAGATTGTACGTTTTAATAAAAACTTAATTAACTTGAAAAACTATATTATATATATATATATTTTTTTTTTAGTCGTATGAATTTCCATCGTCCTGTTACATAACTTTACACATAATCATTACAACTTTTTTTTATAAGTTATATAGATGCATCAAATAAAATTGTCATAGTTGATATTTGTTTAAAATTTCTGATATTAAATTTTGTGTTCAATTTAATATATGAAAAATTCAAAATTATCAAAAATCGACTAGAAGATACCCTGAACCCACCATTTCACACATACATATGTATGTACACAAAAAATGCACGGCGCAAGCAGCGCACGTTTGATATTTTTGTTGGTATTCAAAATCTAAAATTATTGATGTACGATTTACCATACACAAAATCACATATACACACACACGACACTTGATGAGTATTGAAGTGGAAAAATTAAAAAAAAAAAAACAAGTAAGAATATTCTAGTCGGGCACGCCCGAGCAGGAGATACATACTCAAAATCACACACGCAAATAAACGCACGCAGCAAACGGCAAAGATTGGTCAGGAGCAGCGCCTGCCCCCACTATTGGGACTAGCTTCTGAACTTAAAGTAAGATCATTATAAGATTTTCAGTGCTTGAAAAGAGCATTCAAGGCTATGAAAAATCAAAGTACTAGGCTTTATTTTTTTCATGTTTAGGGCGATTAGGGGGAGATATACAAAATCGGAAATATTCAATCTATGGCTTACGAGACCAAATAGGTGACTCGACCTCTTATAGTTTCGGAAATTTGTTAAAAAAATCTTTTAAAAAATCTACTAATATCGATAACAAGAGAGCGGGGTGGGTTATCGATAGTATGAAATACGATACGGTACACGCGAACTTGAAAAAACAAGCTTCAACTTCATAGCTTTTATGCAGTGGTTGCTGCTAAGTGCATTGAAAAACTGTAATATTTTACCACAGTTTTCTTTAATAATTTCTGTGTTTTGCAAACGATTCTTTGAACGTTATAGTATATCTAAACATACATATATACCAAATCTGGTATCTAAAGCTCTCAAAATTGTAAGAAATAAGCTTAAAAATGTGAGGTAGTTGCAGATTGCTATCGGAGAAAGTTATCGATCTAATGAAACTGTTCTGGATGAGTCTGAATTCATGTTGAAGTTGAAGTTTTCTAGTTCTTATAGTTTCCGAGATCGACGTCATCATACAGACGGACAAACAAACGGACATTAATTCTGCCCGTCGTCCCGATCAAGAATTTTTACACTTTATAGGGGCGAAGATGCCTGCCTCTGCATATTTTTATGATACCATTATACCCTCTTTACCCGTTTTATCGGTTTCCGAATTTATGTGTATCGACATGTTATCGAATTTCCTGTCTCCCAGTGAATTTGGCACAAAAATCTTAAAATTTTGTCGGAAGAGGATAATTACCAATATATATTCAATGTTTTAAGTCACTATCTTCAATAGCGCCGACAAAAAATGTGCATTCATCCGGACAGACAGACGGACAGCATGATGGACATTGTACAAACCCAATTTACTAGTTTCACTTCGTGAACGAGTCTGAAATATTATCAAATTTTTTTTTTTGTGTTTTGTGTTTATTTGTTTGCACGTTTGACTCATTAAAGTTGTCAACGGGTTCAAACTTTTAACGGTTGGCAGTGTGTTTGTGAACACAATGAACACGGTGGCAAAATCCGCTGATGATAAAATAGGTGTAATTTCGTAAATTCGGAGAATCGAATTTATTTATATTGTCTTTATTATTCATAATAAAGAATAAAACAAGTGAGAAGCCTCTAGTCGGGGCTGTCCGACTATGAGATACCCTGAACCCTGTCTTTATAAACATTTCAACGCCTTTGCATTTATACATACATACATATATCAACTCACACACACACAGATATCAGAAAAAAATTGTAATCTTGTGTTGAGTATGGTATATACGAACTGAATAAGTCCAAGATCAGCTTTCAAGCTTTTGTAGCTTCCGAGAACGATGCGTTCATACGAACGAACGGATAGACGGACAGACAGACATGCCTAAATCAACTCATCTCGTCGTCCTGATCAAGAATATATACACTTTACGGGGTTGTAGATGCTTCCTTCTGCCTGGTACGTACATTTGCACAAAACACTTTTTACCCATTTTCACAATGAGCACAATCCCATCATCTTCGGACCACTAGATCATAGGATCAATCATTTGGAAATACAAAGTTCGTATAAAAATAGTGTGCGTGTACGTTATAAAATCGCAAATCTGCTACACGTTTGCATTCGTGTTAAATATTTGGCATTGCAAAGATACTTTTGAACAATATAATAAACATTTCAAGTTATATTCTCTAAAAAGGAAAAGAGAGTAATAGGCTTATATTTTCCAGATATAATGCAATACATTGTTAAATTGTACCAAATTCGCAAAAATTTCAAAATTTTGCGTAAGCAGTATTTGCTTTGACTTTCGTTTGAACATAAGAACGCAACTGTAGGATTTGGCTATGTACCACATTTTATCTTGCATACGTATAAATATACCACACGTATACGTGTGTGTGTGTGTGTGTGTGTGTATACACATATTCGGACACTACTCTTACATATTCAATGACTGTACATAGTACATATCTTCATATATATGTAAGCATGCATGTGTGGGTGTTGCCTCCACATTTATATGTATCTGTGTGTGTGTTTGTTTTCGAGAAAACGTCTAATTCTCTAAAATGTGAAATTTTACAATCGCCTAGCGCACATCTTTACCTCCATATACCAGGCGCTCCCACGACGCAGCATCAACTCGAGAGATGTTGCCGTTGCCCGGACAAGCCACCACGCTCACACCAAATCCTAGCCATCAAGTCGTCTGTCCCGTCTCAGTCCCAGGCAACGGCGCGTTGCTTGACCAGAACCCAAACCCATCCCACATTAGACCGTGGCAACTACCCACAGCGAGTCCAGTGGTCCCCAATCGCGCCGAACTCCCACTCACGTACTATTTGCGGCAACGTCCGCTATGTAGCACACATACAAGCGCGTTCGCACACTTACACATAGACCCACACACTACATACACACACATACACACACACACACACATACACACAAACTCCCTCTTATCCTTTTCACATGTCGCAAGTAGTATGCAAACAACATTTTGCAGAAACAGTTCGTTCCTTGGTCTTCGTTTTATCTTCATGACAGACCCTTACTTATTGTGGGACTGACCAGTGCTGTTACCATCGCCAGCACACCCGTACCGTACCGTTATATGGATGTGGATGCTGCTGCTATCGAAGCTTGATTCAGCTTTAGCCTCAGCTATAGCTACGGCAACGGCTTCGTGTGTGTCGCCGGTGCTTCTAAGAGTAAATGCTTAGTGGGTTCACGTCTGTGCATGGGTATGCCTGAGTGTGTATGTATGTATATGTGTTTGTGTGTGTGTGTGTGTGTGTGTTAGTTGTTGGAGGGTGATTCCGTACATTTGGTTGTATTTGTGCAGATGTCCGCTTCAAAATTCGCATATACAGCAGTGGTCAGCTATGGAAATTATCGATCGACTCGCCTCTAGCGTCAGGTGGTTGGGTGATATGATGGAAACGTGGTGATGGCGAACCGACGACGGCAGAAGCAATCTGCACTGCGCCGCAAGTTGCTGTGCCATGTGTGGATCCATCGTCGTACAAGTACTTGCCGTGGTAAGGCGAACGAGGCAAAGGGATTCGCATTCAAGCTAAATGGCAAGAGCGTTGACGGCAGCAGCGTCAGCTAAGAGATGCCCAAAAAGAAATTGCGGACATTTACATTATGTGTCCATGTGTGGCTACCTAGAACGTCGGCCATGGCTAGCTATGACTAAGTGTGCATGAGCCTGACCGTATGTGCTTTCATATACACTAGCATACAGTTTAATATACGTGGGTCGACGTCTGCTAGCGATGTGTCCTCTTGTACTAGTCAAGGCGTCTAATCGTCCAGATGTCCAAACGGCGCTTGCTTGTCCGTTCGGTCCAATCTAGGCATTGAACTCGGGGGTCTCCACATCTACATCAAAGTAGAGAGACCAACGGAACGGGACCTTGTTCGCATAAGGATGGTGGGGCCCATAACAACAAGGCAGACGAAGGAAACGAATGACTAACGAAGGAAATTGCTGATATTGTATGGAGCAAAAGTTGTGTATGTCTGTCTATGGCAACGGCACGCTTTAGTTTTGACAGGACCTAGAAAATCTCACTGCCATACCATGCCATACACCACACACACACACACACACATACTCAAGTTTTTATATATCCATATCATGTATGTACGTATTTGTAATACATACTGAATAGGCAAAGTTCATATACATACGCAAATAGGCGCGGACATTGCAAACCCGTCGTTCAGCTGTACAGCTGTGTCCGGCATCTTGCCTTAGCTCGGTTCGGGTTTTCTCCTTTGCAGTAGGTACTGCTTCGAGTCTTTTTCCTCGCCGAAGCGTTAGCAATTATGCGTCTACAACGGACCAAAATGAATCAACATATACAAAGCATCGTTGAGTATGTAACCACTGTACAGTTATACTTAACATGTTTGCACGTACATACATATATTCATTTGCTAGAGGTGGTTATTTCCATATCGCTGCATTTCCTTAAATAAGCCCATACATATATACATAGGTCCATGTAGGCCCCAAGATATGACTAACCATTATGAAGGTATCATTTTCATATCCTGAAGCCATTGAAAATGGGTATAAAGGGTAGAATGGGTTTTCGCAAATGCATTTAACAGACAGAAAGAAGACCCCAAAAAGCATCTATGTATATTATTGATCAGCATCACTAATCGAGTCGATTTAGTTACTGTCTGTCTTTTTGAATCCGTCGATTTCAGAGACTACAAGAACTATAGACTTAAACTTAAGAATAATACACGTACAGATCAAGTTTATTTCAAATTATCGATAATGCGTCCCGTTTTCTTACAATCGATATTTATCGTTGCTTTATCTTTTTGTACATATACATATATACAATATCCGCGTATATCATACGCAGATTTAGAACATTTCGGATTTCGGCTGAAATATTTTTACCCCAGTAATCGCAAAAATCAATATACTTGCACAATTTTAAAGCTAGAGTGAGCAAATTTGCTATGTAAATAGCTTCTGACCTCCCCCAAAGATTGCGACCTTAACATCCCGGCCACGCCCACTACAACGCCCCACAGCCACCCCGCCCCCACAATCGCGAAAGCTTATGTCTTGCACAGTTTTAGAGCTAGAGAGCCCAAATATGTCAAGTAGATTACTTACTCATTTAAATAGCAGCAAATTTCAAATTTTCTTAAGGCCGAAATTATTCTGTACTATATGGAAGAGCATTCCTGCAATATATATGTATAATTTGATGACTCAAGCTCCAAAACTGTGCCCAAAAATTGTGGCAGATATAGCCATTTCCGATTTTTTAGGGCGGGGGAGCTGTGGGCCTTCTAATGGGCATGGCCAAATGTGGCAATCTTTTGGGGAGGTCAAAACCTTTCTACATACTAAGTTTGGGAACATTAACATTGTGGATTTAATCGTCTTGCGATTTTAGGTGTTATCGTTTTGTCATGCCGCCAGTGGGCGCACCCCAAAATCTTTGACACTTTATCTGAGATAGGGTGACGTCCGCCAAAGATTGCCACCTTGATATCAAAGCCGCGCCCTCGCACCCCATCCACCCCACTCTCATGAATCGTGAAAGCTTAAGTCTTTCACAGTTTTAAAGCACGAGACTGCAAATTTTGAAGGTAGATTGCCAGTCACCTTCTTAAAATATCGGTAAAGTATTTCAAATTTCTGAAAACCGAAGTTTTTCAAATAAAAATAATAATTCGGAACGCCAACGAGTATAACGCAGTCGGTAACGCCCGACTGAAATGTTTTACATAATTTTGGATTAGAAGTTAAGAGTTTAGTTTCTGTCGTGTGTTTTTCGTTACACCGCTGCTCTGTATGTAAACAATAAAGGGGGTTCACGGTATCTCCGAGACGTGTCCCCCCAACTATAAAATTCTAACTCGTTGTAGAGATAATAAGTGAGCGAGCTAAATATCTAGATTGGCCAATTGTTTTACGTTTGATGTATATATATACTTTCAATTTTTCAATAAAATGTGACCTAGTGTAAACAAACACAGAAGTGGGAATAATTGTTGTTGAACCATGCCCCCAAAAACAATGTTTTCCAATTAAACTGTTAAGCTGTGGGAAATCGAAACATGCCCAAAGCAAGAAAAGGGAAGGTGCAGTGCATTGAAACATTTGGGGCAGAAAAAATGCTGCTGGAACGGAACGGCAGTCCGGTGTCAAAAACCAACAAACATTCAAAACACACATCACAAGCACTTTGCACGTCTATACAAGCCTAATCGGCGACAGTATCACATGACGGCGAAAAGTCTACATCTACATTCAATACGGTGCTCGACACCACATGGCGTTCATCCTGCACGGGCAGACCGGGTCAGATGCGGAGTGTGCTGTTGCTGCAACCGAAAAAACAGTCAAGTGCATCAAGCTGCATGCCACTGGGCAAACAAGCGGTTTTCAACTGACTGCCTAATCCCCTTAAATAGGGCGGCCTCCGCGTCGTCCGACGATTTTTTTCCGTGGCTCCAAGCGCTTAGTGAGCTGTGTGATGACCGCAGTTTTTGTTTTTACCGCAGCTTTGGCGCATTGGCTGAGGCCAGTTGGCAGAAAAAGAGTCACTTGATTGACCTTCGCATACGGCTGCAATTTTTTTCTTCGTTGGCGTCAACAATATCACGGCAGTTGCCAACCAAATTTCCATATGGTGCAATTTTGATGCGTGCTAACGCAAAAATGCCGTTATTCATGGCCAGCTATACGAGTTTTTTTCGTGGTGTGCACTTCTTTTTTCTTCGCAGAAGCTCGTGAAAAGTGAATTTTTTTTAGTGCAGCGTTTCGATTGTAGCACCTTTTACGAAAGCAATGGAATTGACAGCACCTATTCAATAACAGCTGCCAGCCACAGAGCAACTGATACAGGGATTGTGCCAACGACAACTGCTTCTTATTAAACAGCTATTTTTAAGCTTTCAAATAATGTTTTTAGGAAGTATTGTTTAAGCAAGTACTAGCAATGATATATCTTTATATCTAAATAACACAAGTAACAATGCTTTAGATCTAAATAGGAGCATTTAAATGTACGATAAGTCAAAGCACAGGACTCTAGCATTTGAATTCCGTTTTTTTTTTTTATTAATATTAATTTAATATTTTTTGTGGCAAGGGGGGTCCAATATTTGAGCTATTTCATATCTGCGTCTGCTTTACAATAAATTTGCTAAGATATCCAAAGCTTCAAATCAATTCTTATCGATATTAATGAAATTGGTGAAAGTAAAACTATTTATGCCATGTGGATAAGGAGAATATATAATCGAAAAGCTTAGATTTCTAGCAAAGATCGCTGCAGTCACACAGATAGATGAATGGACAGACAGAAACGGCCAAATCAACTGAGCTTCTCATCCTGATCAAAAATATATATACTTTATGGAGTCCGATATGCTTACCGTCTATTACAAACAATTGCACTTAACCAGTTTTACTCATTTTCAATGGGTTCAGGGTGTAAATACACTACTCAAGCGAACGTGTGGAACGACAGATTGCAGCTGTGTTCATGGTATCTGCTAGTCGGGCGTTCCCGACTGAGCTGTCTTAATTGTTAATTAAACTTGTATTGATTTATGAAAACATACGGATATACACTTCATAATATTATGTACTTCAATACACAGACGACTTCGTTTAGGTAAATTCTTTTGGCTTCAATATAAACTTTTCAAGGCCAAGTAAACTTTTTCGTCGCTTAGGAAGCTTTGAAAGTCTGTTACGAATGCAGACATAGTACGGCACTAACAACACAAGGAGCGCAGAGCCGACGCGTCGCCACGGCTTGTAAAAGTACAAACTTTTTTTTAATATTGAAAAAAAAACAAGTAAGAAGGGAGCGCCCGACTAGCAGATATCCTGAACACTGCGTCTGTCTTTACAAATATTCAACCCCCTCTCATTTATACACATGCATACACAAATTCACACTAACGCACTCCGCATGTATTTTACTCAGTGGCTGCGTTTGACCCCCAATATGGAAACAAACTCTTCATTTACTTCTAAACTAAAGGAATGATCGTTATAAAATGTTCAGGACTTAATACCAAACCAACGCATATATGATTTTCGTTTTTATTTTATTTTTTTTTTTTTTTTTGATAACAAAAATCCATAATATACAAAATCTGCGTATGTTTTACGAGAACATATTGTGAGTCTACCTCTTATACGTTTGGAGATATGTTAAAAAATTAAAAAATATCGGAAATAAGTGAACGGGCAGATTATCGATTGTATGAAATAAACTGGATCTGCGAATGAACTTAAAAAGCCAAACTTCAACTCTCTAGCTCTTATGCAGTGCTTGCTGCTAATTGCCTTTAATAATCTCTTTTTTAAACTATCTTGATTAATTTTCACAAACAATTCTTTGCGTGATATATAATATATAAATATATATGTGAAGGCCATCTGCCTCCCCCTGCCTTCAAAATAAAAAAAAGTTTGTTTAAAAAATATGTAGCATTTATTCAGTAAAAAATTGTGCTTCCTAGCTTGTAAGTTATTTAAGACAAAAATGGCTTACCAGTTTAGAATCCAAAGTTGTATACATACATTTTAGGACAATTTATTGTATGTGTGCTTAACTTAACGTAGTCTGCAATAATTACTCGAGCGAATCCACAATAGTGACCTGTTCTCCAGCGGGATTCACCTCAGCATCAATCGCTGCCACGTGTGAGCTGTAAAATTAATGTCAAATTTTACTACTACGCTGTGACGTTTTGATTACACTACTAACCCTATTTCAGCACAGTTAAATTTAACTAAACATAATATTGTAACAAGGGTAAGAGGCCTCACAGTAGCGACACGGTTTTTTGTGCTCTGCACAATAACCTTATTTCAGGGAATTCGTGGACTTAACGAACCTTTGCCAATCTGTTGACCACTACCACAGTAACAGTTTTATGTGCTGCCCAAATTTATACATATATATATATATATGTATTAATATGTATGTATGTATGTATATATATACATACATGGTTAAATTCTTTCATCTGTGCATATACATATATATATACATACATATATATATATATATATATATGTATGTATATATATATATATATATATATATATAATATGCTTATGTACATTTAAATAAAACAACAACACCTACGTCACATGTATGTATGTACATGCATGTATACATATATATTTACACAATATGTATACATATATCTATACTTAATGAAAGTTTGGGTAGTGTTAATATGTATGTCATAATGTGTACGTGTACCTATATATATATATATATATGTATATATGCTTATATATGTATGCCCATAATATATTTGTAATAACATTTTCTAAACCCAGTCGTAAGCATTTTTCAGCCGTTTCATCCCTTTTCTGGACACTTTGGGGTTACTACGGGAGTATGGTATGAGTGTACACAACACCTCGCGCTTTGGTCCAGCATCCACAAAACCGCATCTATCACAAATTTTAGCTGTTGGCAAATGGTGTAGCCCATTCTGAGCCGGTCCATTCCTATCCGGTTTGTTACGGTCCGGTCCGGTCCGGTCCGGTCCGGGCCGGTCCTGTCCGGCTTGGGGTGACCTGACAGGCCTAACGACACGGTTGATGCTCCAGCGACACAGTAACGCGCAAACACAAATCGCACCGCACTCTGAGCAATTATTAAACAAGCCGGTGGCACGTTAAATTCTGTCTTCTTGCTAAGTGTGTACGTGTGTGGTGGTGCTAAAATAGACATCACAAGTTTGTATAAGTAAAAGGGTTTGTTTTTAATGCCATCTCGCCAAACTAAGTCAAATGTGGGCCTATTTCCCACTATGTATGTTTTTTAATAAATTATATAAAGAATGTGTAGATTTTTCAAAATATAAAACAGATTAATATTTGTCTACTATACCAAACCTACATATTAAATTTGCTGCCCTTATTAAGTTTGGGTTATGTCCCTAATAAAAGTGGTATTTTGATTTTGAGTTTTTTGTTAGCAAAAAAGTGTTGGGGTGGGACTGCAAATATCGATATATTATGAATTAATTTTAAACGAAGGGGTACCTCTCTAATGTTAATGCTGATCTATATATAAATATATGGTTGGACTCTGAACTACGGCTCAGAGTGAGTAGATCAAATAAACATTCCCATTGTAAAAGAGTGATACCTCGTTTCATTTAAAAATATGCCAAAAAATATGAAAAACATGGTTTTCTCATCATACTAACCTCCGAGTTAAAGGAGCTGAATTCGGTAAAATTGGTTGATATCTTATCTTATCAAGAATATTCAAATTTTTATATACCTCCTCCACTTGTCACCTAACTATATCGTGATAGAACTAGAAACAGGTCGAAATGAATCACTATAACGCTAAATTCAGTTTAAGCAATTGTTAGTGTCCCTCGTAACATAAAAGTACAACTAATCTAAACCTCCAACAGCACGATAAAAAATTTGATGTTTGTGTAGATTGCTATGTATAAAAATTTACCATGTATCTGCTATATGTCTGCAAGGGTATTTAATCTTCAACATCTTCCTTTTTCCTTTTGTAAACTGAGTATAAAAGTGCATGTTCCCTCTGAAATATACGACAAATTTATCAATTCGGCTTTGGCCAGAACGACCTGAAGACATTTATTAGGATTAAACGCGTGAATACGGCAATTACTTTTAAAATTCATATCTACATTTTTAGAAGCCTTGACGAGTTGGACTTAAATCGACTTTCAGTGACAGTCTAATGATAAAAAAAAAACCGGTATGTAACTTTAATTCATTCATGTGTCATATGTACTTATTTACCTTGTTATTTTTTAACCAAGACCACTGAAAATGGCGAAGAATTGGGAGACAATAAGCCCCTTTCTCACGTTTTGTTACGGGACCGCATAACCTATAACGGATTCGCTGTCCATCCACAGGGAATTGAAGCTATCCCAAAAGTAGATGAAATATGCAGCAGTTTCTGGGCTTCTATAAAAGGATGACCTCTGTTCGTTTGTTTACCATAAAAGTGGAAGTTCACCCTAAAAATATAAGGGTTACTTACACATCTCAAGAAAGTCCTTCTTCGCTCGCATTATAATTTAGACTTTAGCAGTAGTATGAGAATATGTTTTTATTTCCTGTAACCATTGAAATTAAAGAAAGAGTCTTATTTGACCCAATAAAGTGAATATGGACAATACCCTTTTGTCAAACGGAACCGTCGTATACATTTAAAATGGAAAAATAGTTTCTATATGCTTTACTACATATAAGTACATACACAAACTCATACATACATAAAGTTCAAGAACTAATTACACTAGGTAACTTAGCATTTTTTTGTATCCTTTACCAAACCTTTTTATACTCGTTCACGAAGTGAAAGAGTATATTGGTTTTGTGCAATGTCCGTCTTGCTGTCCGTCCGTCAGTCCGTCTGGTCGTATGAACGCAATTTTTTTCGCCGCTATTGAAGCTAGAGACTTGACATTTTGGATATATACTCGTGTGTACCCGCGTCAGATAAAGTGTTAGGGATTTTGGGCTGCGCCCACTGGGGGCGTGGCAAACCGATAACATCTAAAATCGCATATCGATAAAGTCCACAATTTTAAAGGTAGAGTCACCAAACTTGGTATGTAGATAGCTGACGACCTCCCAAAATTGCCACCTTGGTATCCCGGCCACGCCCACTGTAACGCCAGCGCCCCCGCCCTGAAAAATCGGATATGCCTATATCTCCCACAGTTTTTAAGCTAGAGTCACCAAATTTTGCATATATATTGCAAGAATGCTCCCCCGAACATCACAGAAAAAATTTGTTGGACACACCCCTCCCGCCCCCATAATTTCGAAACCCGATTTACCTGAAAGCTCGAATCGATAACACGTGTATATTTCCCATAATTTTTAAGATATAGCCCTTAAATTTGGTATGTAGATAGCTGGTGACCTCCCCCACAGATTGCATCTTTGATATCCCGGCCGCGCCCAGTAGAATGCCCCCAGCGCCAGCCCTAAAAAACCGGAAATGCATCTAACTCCCACAGTTTTTAAGCTACAGTCACCAAAATTGGGATATATATTACTGGGAAGCTCCCGCAGATGTTACAGAAAAATTTTCCGGCCACGACCCACCCTCCCCCTCCCAGCCCCACAAACCGCGAAAATATATATCTCGCACAGTTTTAAAGCTAGGGTCGCCAAATTTGGAAGGTATAT
>SCDS01000047.1:15877-32922 GCA_004149465.1 Drosophila nigromelanica
TATATATATATATATATATATATATATATATATATATATATATATATATATATATATATATATATATATATATATATATATACATATATATATATATATTTATTATAAAGAAAAACCCATCTATCCTATTTTTTCTGTATTTAAAATATTGATTTAATTATTGATTTTGTTACGATTTTAAACCATTTGTCTACTGTGTGAATTTAAAGAAAACCCTTTTTCCCTGGGCAAAAGTTTGGCTTATTCAAGAAGTTTTTGGCTCAAAGCAATCTCGTCTGCATTTATGTTTGCTTATTGCTTAAACTATTTGTGTAATTAAATTCTTGCTAATGCGATTTATAGATATGCTGGAATACCCAATACCCAAATTAACTGATAACAAAACTACAGCGCAACACAAAACTAAGGCAGAGCAACAAAATGTTGCATGCATAAATCACTCAGACCTTGCAACGCGCCCTCCCCGAGGTACGAGTGGCAGATCGGAAGGGGGGGTTACTAGACCAGTTGCTGCCGACTATTATTGAAAGCAAGGCTGTGGCATTAAGTGTCTAATGATGCTCAAAATGGAATTAAATCACTTGTTATCTGTTCAAAGTTCAAATATCCAGTGAGATTCTTTCTATGTATGGCATAAAGAAAAACAACTGCTGAAGAAAAAAGGAGGTAGATAAATAAAACATAATGCATTAAAGTTGAAATTGAAAACTTATCAAGGTCAGGAGTATAAGAACAAATAACAGAAAAAAAAACAAACAAAATAAATTTGAAGCAAAAGTTAAATAAAAACAACAAAATAAACGCGATAATGATTTGATTTATATATATTTTTGATTGTCGCTTACATTTATTAGGAAGTCCTATTTACTTGAATTTTTAAACATTGTTATTTTTTAAGTTCTTATTCATCAGAAAACTTATTGAGCGACCCTCGCTTGTGAAGGTTGGCCATTGCAGCTCTCTCAAGCGGAGTTGTTGGCGTTGGGTCATAAATTAAACTGCATTTGGCTATTTTTGTGGTCATTAGGCACGGCTGCAGTTTGTCTGTTTTCCTAGGTTCCCAGCTCCCAGCTCCCCTCCCCAGCCCAGCCCCCTCTCTGTTTTGGCTTGTGGTCCACGTCTGCCTGCCAACCAGTCAGTCTGTCAGTTGGCCAGCCTCTCTGCTGACTTCGTCCTGTTTCCTTTTGGCCAGACCAGGGCCAAGAACAAAAAAACGTTGCACAAGTTTTAATGAAGTCTTGGTTAAAGTTCTATATGGCACTCGCAGACAGCTGAGTTATGTCTGGGCCGACTTTAGAGTTCATGCGGAAATGGCATTATGAGTTATGTGACTGTTGCTTCTCCAGAGGATGCTCTCTAACGCGCTCTCTCTCGCTCTCTCTCTCTCCCTCCCTCTCTCTCTCTCTCTCTCTCTTTTGGTCTCTCAGAATGTGCCACAGTTCAATTAACATAATTAATGTGCGTGTCTTTCTGGCTAAAGAGCACTTTGATGCTGATGCGAATGTTGATGCTGCTGCTGCTGCTGCTGCTGCTGCTGCTGTTACTGCTTTCCGGGCAGGTCTTTTCCTTTATGGCTTGCTGTCAACATGTTGCAGGTGGGTTTTCATTTTAGTTTTCGCTTTTCATACCCTGTAACCAAGGAATATGCGTAAATTGGGTATAGTTTAGTGTTGCACATTATGTCACAGGTAGAAGAAGACATCTAATACAAGCATATAGTTAGCTGGTCCATCAATTTGACAATAAACTAAAAATACTACATTTAAATAATTGCGGCAAAACGAAAATTTTGCTTCTTAGACAAGGTTTGACTATATCATATATCTGGCATAGGAACAGATGTTTTTGGTTAAACAACTTTCGTTTTCACATCTTCTACATGTATGCAAAAGTAGTAATAAATCCCAAATAAACTTTGATAAGAAAATCGTGTTGATAATCATCGATGCGTTGATATATCGAAAAAAAACCAATATGGAGGTAAATTTGGAAAGCACTTTATAAATATATATTTTTTTAACATCACTAACGTAATGTTCGTCTTCAGCTTTAGTTTAAATATGCATAAAAGGTCGATTTATTTATAAGAATCAATTGATGTATATCGAAATATCTGCTGGTAATATCGATAAATCGATATTTCGATATTTTTCTGATATTTCTAGAAAGAAATAGGAAAACTCGTAGCTGGGCACATGGTATCTCCCAGTCGAGCACTCCCATTGCGAACACTCTTATTATATTTTTCGCTTTTGAACATTACAATTTGAGCTGTTAAAATGGGTTCTCAGCACCTTGCACCTTTGCACTGTTCGCTTTATGGACCAATGGACAGACGCTGCGCTACACAACACTTGCTGATCTGTTGATTTGCGTAATTCTATAGCTCTAGTAGTCGCATCTTCAACTCAACAGCTCAGTTGTCGCTCTTTAGCAGCTGCGCTGCTGCAGCTCATTTAACAACCAGTCTAATTGCCTACGTGCCTAATGATTTGGCCCCAATTACAGGCCTACAGCTGAAGGTGGAGCTGGAGCTGGAGCTGGAGCTGTTCTTGAGAAAGCTTCATTTACACCAATTACTGCTGGTTATGACTTCATTTCAAGGCCAAGTTGTAGTTGTCTTCGTTGCTGATGTTGTTGCTGCCCTAATCGCACATGACACAACTCTTGCGTAACTCACGAGATGCCATTCGAGGTCTCTTTTTATGTGCTTCTCAGTTGTAAACTTAATGTTGCAGTCAGTACTTATTCTACCCATTAAAACTAGTTTAAATAATTTATGATGTAAATTCTAAATTCTAAGCAAATTTCTTGGTGCTGGTGTAATTTAGCGAGATGATCAAATTTGGTGCTTTTCCTAAGGCAAAAATATCTTGTATGGGATGTATCCTACAGAAACTACGAATTTCGTATTTATTCGAAGACTCATACTTTATTTTAGAATATTAGTACGAATGGTCGTTAAAATTTAAGTACGTATTAAATTTTAAGTTTACCTGAGCTTACTTTTATTTTCTGTGTAATAAAAGTGTCATACTAAAGTAAACTTAAAATGTAATTCGTATTTACCTTCATTTATTTCAGCTTTATTTATTTCAGAAAGAATGTTATTGTAATTCAAATATTATAAACTTTAGCATATTAAAGCTCACATTAGTTAAAACTCGACATTAATGTTACTCAAGTTGCTTATTTTACAATCACCTTGTAAGCCATAGACTATAACTTTTAGCATTCAGATAAGTTTGTTCACGGTCTGCGTAACAAGAGCATTTGACTACTCAAATGCCGTGCAAAGCTTTTCCTAAATAAACTTAAACTTAACAGACCCTGGTACAAATAAAATTTCTTGCCACTTAAATAAGTTTATGAAAGTTGGAAGAACTACTCGTCTCTAAGTTTACAATTTATCTATTTGCGAATTGATGAGATTGTGTCAAGCAGTCAGAAGTTTAATTCACCAGTAGTGGGTCTGCATTGAGTGTACTCGATGTTGCACTCGAAGCCCGGTCGCCAGGAGCCACCAGAGGCGACAATGGATCGCTGAGGTGTCGACAGCTTAAGCAGCGGCGCAGACATGTGTGAAATATGATACGCTCATTAAGGGCTGCCCTCTGCACATGGTGCCTCCCGAGGGAGGGCAGGGGGGGGGGGGATGCGCCCCAGTCAAGTGCATAAATAAGTTGGCGCGTTCGTTCTCTGTCTCTTTTATGAGAACGAGGATGATGATTATGGCATTGCAGCGTTAAGCGGCTGAAAACTGGCGCACAGCTGCGCCCGCCATCTGTGATATATCATTTGCGAGGCCCAGCATCTCTTGTACCTGGGCCCGGGCAAGGACACAGCTACCACCCAGACCTGGCCAGACAGCCAGCAAGGAGGCGTTTTCGTTGTCGTTGTCGTTGTCGTTGTCATTGTCGCCTCGCCGCCCACCCAGTGGCAATCAAAAGGCCGCAAGCCGAGCGAGAAATTAAAGCAGTAGGGCAAAGTGAGGCACAAGTTGGGCAAACTAAAGCAGAGAGCAACAGCAACAGCAACAGCAACGACGGCAACATGCGAAGACGTCGCACATTCAACTGGTTTCCGAATGCAGACTTCATATCATTTTTTATGCATTATGCTGCATATACACTGTAAAAGACTTTTGCATTTTAAATCTTGCCATTAGATTGTAAATGCAATAAATTAACTATGAGAACAATTTCGAAACCATTAAAACTTACTTATGTATGCAGATCGATATCTTATATGCATTTTATGGTTCAAACATTGTTAGAAACACAAATTTGCAAGATAAATTTGCCACCAAGTCGTTAATTAAATAGGAAATTAACTATGTGAGCTGTTAATCAGTTATACTGGTTTTCTCTCTATTTTTATAAGCATTATGTTGCGTATAGAATACAAAGAGATATGTTTGTGCATGTTAAATTTACCATTAGGTTGTATATTTAAAAAAAAGTAAACTATCAAAGCTACTGTCAACTCAGCTCAACTTGTTATTTGTATGCTGATCTACGACTCCCATTATTAAAGCTTCTACATTTTAAATGTGCAAGTAGGTTGCAAATCAAAAAGGAAATAAACTAAGAATTTATTTATAAAAACATAATGGCAATGAGTTGTTATGTTTATCCATAAATCCAATACAAATAATACAAGATTTCCTTTTTTAATATAAATTCTAGAGTATTTCTGGTTCGTTGCAGCCAAGATCATTTACAATTTCTGGTTATGTTTTGCTTTTAGCTGAGCCAGGCCGTTTTTATAGTGCGTGTCCAAGCAGCATAATAAATCACTATAACGCCCACCTATGCGAACTCAGATCAGCGATTAAGTCATCATCATCAGCTGCAGTCGATACAGACCCAGAGAGACAGAGAAACAGAGAGAGAGATTGTGTGAGAAAGAGAGAGACTTGGCCACGAGCCAGTGGTGAAAACAATGCGTCGTTGTCGTTCATGTTGTTGTTATTGTTGTTGTTGCTGTTGCTGTTGATGTTGCTGTTGATGTTGGTCTGCCCAAAGCTGCCTCGAGGTCAGACTCGGGTTCGGGTTCGGGTTTGGGTGTTTAGGTTCGGGCCGCGGTTCGCCGGGGTCTGACGCCAGCGCCAAGCGCCAAGCGCCGTTGGGGCAGCTTATTTAAAATCCAATAAAGATGTTATCCGCCAGACTAAGCAATGAAGTCATTTACGATGTAAGTATTTATAATTTGTCGAAGATGAACGCAGACTCTTCTACAATGCGAAATGCAGAGGCAGAAGAAGTTGGATACGTTTCTCAATTTCTCATTGGTATTTATATAAATTTAAGTGTCTAAACTGGGCTCCTTTTGCAATTTACTGCTTAGTTTAAAAACATTAATTTTTTATTAGCAATTTTAAAAATGTTTTTTGTAAATATTATTATTTTGTTTGGTTTTTTTATATTTATTTTATTTTAGTTTTATAAGTGAGCCTAATTAATATATTTATTATTTAATTCATTTACATATTTTTATGTTTTAGTTTTGTACTTGATTTTATTATGTGGATTTTTCATATATTTTTATTTTGTTTTATTTTTAAATCAATTTTAGTTTTATATTTAAGTTTATTATTTGTATGTTATTTATTTGTTTTTCTTGTATATTTTTTTGGTTATGTGTTTAGTTTTGAGTTTCAGCTTCTTCTACGCAGACTTTGAATCTAGTAAGCATTTGAAAAGACTTTTGTAACACTTTCCTTCACTTGGTGAGCAGAACAGTTTTCCCTCTGTACAAAATTAGCAAGGAATCAAAATAAACGCCAAGTAGAAACATTTCCTTCAATAATTGAACTGGCAAAATGGATGACGAGGACGATGCGGACTTCTTGCCTCCGGCGAACACAAACACATTTGCGATACCCAACGAACCGGATCTGCTGCTGGAATATGCGCTCTACAAGCCCTCGATGGGCACAAGGCGGCTGCACAGCGAACGGAATCGCGGTGTCTACCCGGAGGCGTTCATCGAGAATGAGCGTCTGGGCACTTTGGCGGATCTGTGTGTGCGCGCCTTGGCCAAGCTGGGCACCAGATATATTGCGCCGCCCGTTATACAGGATCCGATGATGCTGCGCATCCACTACGTTGCTATTTTGTGGAGGATGTGCGCTTCTGGCAGCGCGTGGTGCTCGCCAAGAGCTCGGACAAGTCCTTGTCGCTGAAGAAGCTCGATGAGTTCGATTGGCGCGGCGAGGGCATCAGTCTCAAGTACGTGGAACTGGTCGAGGCCTGCCCGGCCGCCTACTGGCCGGAGAAGCAAATGGCCGAGCTGGGCCAAATGGTGCGACAATACGTCCGAACGATGCACATACAACATCTGCAATCGCTAACGGACGAGCACTTCGTCCACTACGTGGAGAGTGACTCGGAGCTGGACGTTACCTCTGAGGAGTCCGATGAATTGGATATATCCAGCGATGAGAGGTAAGTCAATTTTGAGAGTGCGTTAAGTGGAATTGATTCGCAGAACGGGTTCGTTGCCAGGGACACGGCGGACGAGAATGCTGGCGAGGAGGGCGAAGAGGAGGAGGAGGGCCTGCCAGCTATTGGCCCTACAGGAAAATCGAAGCATGGCGGGTCCACAGTGCGCATTTACGATGCTAAGACAGATGAAATCGAAGACGAATCGCAAGAGCATCTGCGCAAAGTGCCCTCCATGGTAAAGAATGACCTTAGGGAGATGCAGGAGAAGCGACGCGAGTTGCGAAGCGCGCGGAATTTGGCGCGTCAGCAGCTGCGCGACATGCACAGAGAGAAGATGGAGGAGCACGAGAAGCGCAAGCGGCATCGTGAATTGCTCCGGCAACCGCCACCGC
This sequence comes from Drosophila nigromelanica, assembly GCA_004149465.1. Taxonomy (NCBI): domain Eukaryota; kingdom Metazoa; phylum Arthropoda; class Insecta; order Diptera; family Drosophilidae; genus Drosophila; species Drosophila nigromelanica. The sequence goes on from SCDS01000047.1 coordinate 22,719, forward strand.
CGCCGCCCAAGAAAAAGAAGAAGAAGAAGGCCGCTCCAGCCATAGAAGGTGTTTTCGATCTGGACGTGGAGCCAGAGCCCGAAGATGGCGAGGACAAGATCGCTGATAACCGAAACAAGGAGAAGCGGCTGCGTCGCTTCAAACGCTACGATTATCCGGCCAAGCACTGTCACCACATCGATCTGAGCTTCGTGCGCTACTTCGATCAGCTGGTCTCCCTGACCTTCGAGTTCCTGGGACCGGAGATGGGGCTGAGCTACCACAAGCGACACATGAACTTCTCCTACGACGATATGGTGCACCTGACGAAGGGTCTGCGCACCCTCCACCAGCTGAAGGTCTTTCGGATACGCAACAGTCGCATGGACCACATCAAGCTGCTGATATTGACGCGCGTCCTCAAGCAGATGGACACCCTCGAGGTGATTGACTTTGGCTACGACCAGCTCGAAGACGATTGCGGTATCGCCCTGGAAATGCTGCTGGAGCGTGGCAAAATGCTGAAAGCACTGGAACTGGAGTACAATCGGCTGGGGCGCCTTGCCCTCCAGTCCATCGGGGAGGCGCTCAAGGTGTCCGCTCACCAGCAGCCGCAAAGCGGCTATCTGGAGTATCTGGGCCTAGCACACAATCCGGTCGGCGGTGTCGGGTTGTCGCTGCTCTTGAACAGTATCGTCGGCACCAAACACATCCAGGAGCTGAACATCAGTGGCGTCGAGGGCGATTCACGCCGGATATCGTCGATCCTAGCCTACCTGCTGCGCAATCACAGTCCACTGCGCCGCTTGGACATGAATGCGCTCCACCTGAATCCGGTCGCCGGACGCGAAATCATCTGCGGCCTGGAGACCAATCACAAGGTGACGCACTTTGATTGTCGCGCCTGCGAATTTGACTCGGACGAGGAGCTCGAGGTGGACATCATTGTGAGGCGCAATAATTACGAGCTGCGGCACACGTTTCTGGGCGATGAGACCCAAACGGAGGAGAGCCTCCTCAAGCATCTGGCGGGCAATACGCATCCCATTCTGGCCAAGATACGGTACGATCTGGAGAAGCGGGACGAGTGCGTGCGGAATCGACCGTCGGAGTCGACCGCCGAGTCGAGTGTCTCCGAGGAGGCGGCCGAGGAACTGGAGGAGGAGTTCGACATTTGGACAATGTTTGGCGTAAAGAAAACGGTGGATGCCCCAGTGGTCCAACGACAATCGGCCAACTCCTCCCATCACAGCGCCCACATGTTTATCTACAACCCGAACGCCTTCAATAAGCAACAGTTCCGGGAGCATCTCCATTTGCCGGGACCCGGCAATCGTCACTACTATTTCCAGAAGCAAAAGCAAATGTAAGATCGCACACACAGACCTTAGAGTATATCGGCAATGGGGAACTTCCAGAGTATTCGCCTTTCTTCTTTCAAAATTTGTTGATGAATGCAAACATATATTTGTTAAATAAAATGGTTCAAGTTGAGCAGGCTGATACCCTGCATAAATGAACTGTTCTACATTTTAAATGAGTATTCCAATCCAATTTGTTATTTCATATTTATGTAACACAGAGTTACAGAGAAAGGGACAGAAAGTCCTTTCACCCATCTCATTACAACCTAATCCGAGCACTTGAGGCAAGCATGACAGTGCGTTTTCCGGACACACCTGTCTGACCGTGCAATGACCCAACATATTCTCAACATATTCGTCGTTGGGGTCTTGTTTGTGGCACTGTTTTCCAACGGCTTCCGCTTTCCCTCGAACTCGAAATCAATTGCAAATACAAATATGCAAAGGCATAACAAGTATATAATAATAATTATAATGGTAAGGGGGTACCGTTAACAACAATTGCAACTGCAAAAAACAGGGTGTGCTGCAGTTGCAAGTACCCGAAGCGCAGCTACCCTATAATCAATTCGTATTAACTTAAATAACTTTCGTATTTTTAAGTCGATTGATTTAAGATCAGGTAAACTTTGATTTTAAATATCAAAAAGTACAGTATTCTCAATATAATAAAAATAATATATATATATTATAAAACAATATAATATAAAATTATATAACATTTACGCGACTGATATATAAAATATATCATATGAAGGTGCATACTTTATGGGATATAATGTACCCTTTCTAAACATTTGTAATGGGTATATTCGATGGTTCTGTCCGCGTTTCTTAGCAAAACTACTCGCATATTTCCCCTGGCAATTGCATTGGTTACAGGGTATATTAAACACCCACAAAGAGCCGTTGCCAGATCGTGTGAATTTATTGCTTAATCATGCGCCTTTTTAGCCGCACGGCTCGAATGTAAATAAATGCAAATTCGCTGCAGCTCTCGAGTGGTCTGTGTGCCTCAGGTTCAGGGCTCCTGCCGCCAGGCAGGCAGGCAGGCAGGCGAGGCGTGTGCTTTGTCTAACTGGACACAATCTCGTGTGGGGTTTCCACCAAGTAGGCGTTGCCCAACTTCAGCTCCAGCTCCAACTCTGACTGCATCTCCAGCTCTGCGGCAAGTGGGTCGACAACTGATGCAACTTTTGCAGTTTGTTTTATTTGCTGCGTGGGTGATTTTACTAGTGAAGCACTGCAATTAATATGAGGCACATGCAACAGCAACGCAGCAGCAACAGCAGCAACTGCAGCAGCAGCAACAGCAGCAGCAGCAACAGCTTGCTGCCACCCACACGGCGGGCATAAAACTCGTTGCCAAGCTTTAACAAACTAACATTTAGCTTAGAAAACACTTTTTGGTTTCATAATTTTGATTTGGTAAAATATGTTTAACTTTTTCATTTTCAGCTAAATAGGGTCATAAAATACTTTTCAATTTATAATTAAACCATTTGAATTAAGACAAATCTCTTGAAAATGTTAGCTTCTAGCTGCAACTCAACAATACACCAATGCAACATGTTTGATGTCCAACAGCGCTCGCACAGCGCCTGTTGCGCTTACAGAACCAACTACTGTTATTTTAACATACTCGGCTTTTGGCATGCAAAATGTTTCTTAAGCCCAAACAAATGTTTTTCTACAATTTTAAGGCTTTTTTTATATTATATACATACAGTTACATATGCAACGAAATTTGTACATATATCATTTTTCATTCAAGCGCTTTATTTTTACCTTTTTTGTACTACCGTCAACACAATTTACGTAGAAAAACTGTCTTGTTTGCATAAATAGAACTATTCTAACGAAAATACCTGAAAGCTTTCAGATTTCACTTAAAGTTAATTTTCCAGGAATCGCTCTTAACAATTTTTTTTTAAATTTTCAATATTCATATTTGCAAAGTGGGCGCAAAAGGTACTTACATTATTTATATAAATCAATGAAATTATAGTGAAAAATAAAAAAGCTTATTTGTTAAAATAGAAGTTTCCAAATGTTTAGAAACAAGTAAAGCCCATTTATTACTTTTTTAAGCTCTACATTTATATTATTTATTTATACAGTTAGTTATTTTTAAAATCATTTTTGAATGCTCATACTTTTTGCATTTAACAAATTTATACAATTTATTACTGTGCTAAATATTTAATTGAATAATCGTGAGTGGTCTGCACAATTTGAATTTACTATCAGCGCCTGTAAAAACTCCCACCCACTTCCATTCCCCCCACTTCTCGCAGACGCCCGCACAAAGCAGCTGCTTCGTTTGTTAACTTGTTTGGTTTGTTGTTGACACTCGAACCGTTTTGTATGAAGCGTTTGGCTGGGCAGCGCCAGCTGACTTCGAGCAAGTAAGCAGCGTTGTCAGTCAACAAACGAGTCTCGACGCGCGCGGTTCACGCATCGCTCGCTCAAACTTGGCCTAAAGCAAGAGCTGACAGTTATTAACCAATTTGGTGGCTATTTGGTTTTCATAGTTGGTTTCGTGCGCTTCATTAAACAACTTTTAAATACTCAACAAACCAAAAAAAAAATAATAATAATAATGCAAGTGATGTAAAAATTACAAACAAATTCTTTAGTGGTTTGTGTCTTGGCTATCAACACAACAAAGTATCTGAATCGTTGATAAAAAGTATCTGCATTGCATACAAATAAATATGCATCGATCAAGTGCGAGCTTCAAGTGCTGTGCGGAGTGAAGTGGAGTGCGGTGCGCTCTAAATCGTTTTTAGAACGTGCAAAGCGTTAACAGTTAAACAAATTAATTGGCTCAGGCCGCAGACAACATGATTTTTTAGCTGCTCAGCATGCTAATTCAGTTGTAATCAAAAATAAAAAGTATGTACAAAATACAAACAATATATGGTTGAACTAGAAACTTAATTTTGTAAACTACAAACTGTAAAATGCAACGAATTTCAATTTCATTGCGGCAGTGTTAAATCTTGTGACAGCACAGTTGAATGCATTTGTTATTCCCTACTCGGAGTCAATATTCATTCATGGATGCTAATTGATCGATTATATAGCAGCAGAATATGCATAACTGGGTCATAAAAAAGCTGGCATCTAACAGCATCAGTTTGATTTAATTGGCAGTTACAAGACCAACTGCTGGCATGAGTTGTTAGTTTTTTACCATTTTTTTATAGTTTTTCTCTCACCTGATTTTATAGCACTTATAGTAAACACTTGAATGTTTACGGCTTCGGATTGTTTTTGCATTTTTAAATTTGCGATTTGGCCTCGTTTGGTTTATTCACATGCTTTTTACTTTTTTGCGTGGGGTATTACATTTTGATAAGCAAATTGGTATTATATTTGGATACCATTAAAAAGTATTAGATAAATACAAAAAACGTATTATATTAAAAATTAAATATAATTATAAAAAAAAAATTTTTTTTTAAACTCTAAATTTTATAAATCTATGAGAGTATCTTAACTTCCATATGCTATCGTATATCAATTTTCTTTTTTGCCTTCGAACCCGCAAATGTGTCTTGTTGACTTTGATATCTGATATTTGTCCTTAATCTGTTTGAGTTCTGTTTGTAATTGTTTTAATCTAGAGACTTCAAGTATTCATTGCATTTGGTGTTGCTACGTACGAAAAGAAATGAAAACAGATTTCATTTGCAACATTGTGGCAGCTACAAATTGGTGTGTTTATGGTTCAACAGAGAATTCCTTTTTTGTTTTTTTGTTGTTTCTAATTTAATGTTTGCTTACATGAAGTTTTGCTAGCCACAAATGCAGCAAGCTCTTGTAGTACGCTAACATCAGTCAAATATAGTTATTACCCATAAAATTGCCTACTTTATGGAGGAAGCAGAGTCAGTTCAGTACGCAGGCACACAGAAAAAAATTAACTTGAATTAAAAGTAAAAGTAACGCAAAAAAATTATATGTAGCCCTAATTGGTATTACATTTTTGAAATGATTAAAAAAATATCATATTTTATAAATATATAATATACTATTGAATAACTTTAATCAGATTTGAATGTGATTGTTGATTTTTTGTAAAAGTAATTTTTTTATGAGCTTGTAATAGTTAATCAAAAATATATTTAAAACAAGTGAAATAGCTGAACACACGGCTCTTAATAGGTATTGAGGTGGACAAAAAAAAAATGAAATAAATTATTAATTAATAAAAAAAGGAAAAAACCAAAATAAAATTCTGCACCGTTGTCCCTTAAGAGGGCTCGAACCATCGGTAATTCAACTTCAAGCTGCACAACTCGTACAAGTTGCAACACTTTATCTTGCAATTTTGTAGTGATAGAACTGAACTTACCCAACTTAATAAGTTAACTAAAATATTTAAAGTCCGAGTTTGCCTCATGCGAACATATTGAAATTTGGTGGGTCTACCTCTTATAGTTAGGGAGTTCTGCTAAAAAAAACCGGGTCAAAAAAATAATTATATCGATAATAAGATAACGGAGAGGATTTTCGATTTTTGAAATAAACTTAATCTGCGTATAGTAAATACGAACTGGAAGAGTCCAAGATTAGCTTTCTAGCTTTTGTAGTCTATAAATCAATTTGGTTAGTGATCAAGAATATTTTGTTTATGGGGTCGGAGACCTTTTTTTACCCATTGTCAATGGGTTCAGGGTATATAAATAATAACTCTAATTGGTATATATAAATGTATGCATTCGAACAACTTTAATCAGATATGAATGTTAATGGAATGGTTCCTCGTTTGCCAGGCGCGTGTCTTCCCACAAACAGAAAGCCTGCGGGCAACTAAAATTATAATTTGAAATGAGAGTGGAGAACAGTTGTTTAAATTGAAACCGCGTAAAGCATTGAAATTTTTACTTAGGACCATTTTTGGTTTAAAGCAAACAAATGAATATTTAAGTATGTATTATATATATTTACATGGGAACAGAATTTAAATTTGATTCAACAATTTTTGTACTGTGTAGGTTGTAGATTATTCATGCAACCATTGCACATTTTTCACACCTCTGGATGTCTAATGCGCTCTGCGGTTAGGTTGTCAACTGTGCAACGGCTCAAATTAGCCATGCAATTTGTGCTTAGCAATTTGCCACAGTTGCAACAGTTGCTTAGTTAGAGAGAGAGAGAGAGTGAGAGAGAGAGAGAGAGAGAGAGAGAGAGAAAGATAGAACTGACGCTGTGTGTGCAGAGGCGTTTTGCACGTTCGGAGCTAATAATAAAATGGACAAGGACTTAAACCCACAACAAACTGAAGCTGCAGACGAGACTGAAGACAAGCGACAAGTTTATCACTTGTTAAGCCAAAGTGGCGGACACGCTTTGGGCTCCCAGCAAGGAGCGAGCGAAGACCAAGTCTCGAAGATGGAGCAAAGACGGAGTCCGTCTGGAGTTGGCGCAGATGGGCGCGCCAGATAACGCAGACAGCGCTGCCAGTTGCAGTCAGACTTTGGGGCTGCCACAATTTGCATGGCAGCAGAGTTCAAGCCAAACCGAGTCGCCACCTAACAGGCCAACAGCTGCCAACGTTAACCCTTTAAAGCCCACTGTGCGGCCAAAAGGTACAGCAAAGAACAGAGCTTAACTGCACTGAACGAGAAGCGCCCACACACGCAGCAGCTGTGCGCCTGTTAAACAATGTCAGCCAATTGTCGAGTGACACTAAAGCAGATAAAATAAGAGTGCTTTAATTGGGTATATCCGACCGGCGGATACCCTTACTTTTTATACACTATTTATGGCTAAGCTACAAAAACTCATTTTAGAAAAAGTTATAAATAATTTATAATATATATAAAAAATCCATTATTCACTCATAATTTCTGATCAATAATTTATATGCACATGCAGCATACCCTTCTCTTTTTTAATTTTACGTATTTTCAATAGTAACAGGGTACAATAAATTTGTGAAAGAAAGTCAAAGCTGACACTGGGCTATAAATACGGCTGGCACGGGCCAGGAAACAAATGTCATACGATTGTCAACACAAAAATTACGTATACGCAACGTGATGTTCATTGATACAGCAGAGTTCGATTTGCTTTTGCTTTCGCTTCCGCATCATTTCGAGTTGTTGCTGCTGCTGTCGTTCAATTGTTGCCTTCGATTTCGCGGTGGCTCATTCAATTTTAATATGTTTCTTCAGCTGTCGCAGCAGCTGTTGCTGCTGTAAGCGTCATTTCATTGGTTTCACATTTTATGACATTAATGGCCGATGACAATTTCAATTACATAAGTGCCGACTGCAGCTCCATTCTGTCCCCATTGAGCAATTTCAATATTGATTTTAGCTGCCTTTTTGACTTCGACTGCTTAAATTATCTAATTGATTCAATCGACGGATAAAAACAAAATCAACAAGCATCTTATTTGCGGCTAATATTAGCGAAATGGGCTTAGACATTGTCTTCTAAGCGGTTAGGATTTGTGTGTGTGTGGCCTAATTAGGGATTAGGTTGGGAAATTAGCTGTTGATTGGGTGCACATACATATACACAGCTTTCAGGTAATTGCTTAAATATAAAGTAAATAAAATTATTTAGTAAGCATTGTTTACCTTTTGAATGGTTATTTGTATACTCTCCTTTATATAATAACATAATTCAAAAACAATAAACTGTCTTTAAAATATCCATCAGTAAAAGTAGTAAAAATATATTTGTATTATTCCGAAAATGCTCTTCATCTTAAAATAACTTAAATTTTTCTGATAATAGTAGTAATATATTTTTATTTTAAATGAAAAAAATAAATTTACATTGGAATCTTACCCTTTCTCATCTAATTAAAATGTTTATCCTCAAACATTGTTTTACATAATCCAATACATGCAGAACTTCTGACAGGCGCATAATAAACAAACAGGCAAAACACTTTATTATTTGCCCAATAGCAAAAAAGGGATTTAGCTGCTGAAAGGAACATGTGTAAGCAGATGCCAAGCAGCAGCTAATTGGCTGCACAGGTCACAACATGGCCAAAAAAAAAAACAAAAAGTGGCGTACACCAATTAGTTGGTTCAATTAGGCGCCTGAAGCTTAGACAGAAAAGTTGCCGGCCGAGTAGCAATTAGCATTATTAAAGCACAACAAATTGTCCAAAACAAATGCAGGATCCATCACCCCCTCCGCAATCCGCTGCCACACCTGCTGGGAACTTTGATTTGCACAAAGTATCTGCCAGATACAAATACAAAAGCTCGGCTTCTAACGCAACTTTAATTAGCAAAACAAACAGTTAACTTGCCGTGCAAATAATGGCAATCTACCCCCCGCCCCGCCCTTTTAGCTTATTTCCAGACGGTCGCACTGCTGGACAACAACAGCAACAGGGCGTCGAAAATGTTGCTGGGGTTGACAGCAGTTTAACAAAGTTTAACAAAATATGTTAAAGCAAATACCAGGCATGGAATTTAATTAAAATTTATATTGTGTGGAATTTAAGCTCGTCGTGGCCCGCCCACAGCGGGCAGCTCAAAAATCAGTTAGTTGATATGCGACGACGATAAACAAAATATTTAAGTGGCTCGCTTGGCATACGGTGCGTATGCGTAATTGTTGCCATAGATAGCTACTAAAAAGCTGGCTGCTTCATTAGACCAAAAGATTTTCAACAGCTGCTAATTGAATCTGCTACGCTTTATGCCCCAAAGGGCAATGTGCCCTCCATCCCCCCATCCAGGCACCCAGCCGACCTTCTGTTGCTGCCATCCCGAGGCGGAGGCCCTTTTGCACGTGTCTCGCAAATTGATAAGCCATAAATTTTCGTTATGGCCGAAGCAACAGTTGCGCCGCTTGAGGCCGCATAAAAGGGCTGTCGAGCTGTTGGCTACCGTCTGTGGTTCAGCTGGGCTATACACACCCCTCCCCAGGCCCACCTCCCACATTCCCTATCGCTGGCTGTATCTGTATCTGCAGCTCAAACAAAGTAGCCAAAAGTTATGCGCTTGTTCAATTCCTTGTTCTGCTTCATTAATTTAATTTGCTTTCCACTTCTCTTTTTACTTTTTTTTTTTTGCTTTTGTTTTTGTTGTTGTGCTTCGACAAACAAAAGAACTTTTGGACACGCTTATGCTAATCCAAGGTTCTGCATTTATCATAATTCTCGAGTTTTTTGCGGGCCTTAAAAACCAGTTGCCAAGTGAGTTCCAAAAAGAATTTTTGTTTTAGGGTAGGTTCGAGCTGTTAACATTACGAAACTTTTTTGTAACGCTTATCAAAGATTTATCTGTAACCAATACTAAAATTTTTAAATATAACTATTTTTAAATAAACCTAAATCATTGATAAATGAAATTCTTGAAATAATATTAAATTAAATGAATTGAATTAGTAAAAATAATTAATTAAATCATTTATAATTATATATGGCATGCATTAATGTTTACCAATGTAATGTGCGTCAGACTGATTGTAGGAGAGTTACAAAAAAATTGAATAAAAAATTTTTAAAAAAATGTTTTTCCTAAAAGAAAGTTAAAATGAATGCTAGCATGAGAGTAAGTGCGAGAGAATGTTAAAAAGTTTATTGCAGATGTTGAAGAAAATATAATTCAATCTACTAATTTTTAAGTAGGAATATACAGATATTAAGAAAACTTCCTAAAGTATATTTGGATCATCTGCAGCTAAAGCCAAAATAAATAAAAGGTGTTGGGTTAAACGACGCGTCGTTGTCAAAGAGGCAAAGAAAAACAAACAATGCGCACGTTGCACAAAGCTGTTTAAAAATTTATAAAATGGGCGCCAGTGAAAAGGGTATTTACACACACACACACACACACACATATATATATATATATATATATATATATATATAT
>SCDS01000047.1:40919-139959 GCA_004149465.1 Drosophila nigromelanica
TTATATTATATTATATTATATTATATTATATTATATTATATTATATTATATTATATTATATTATATTATATACTATTATTTAATTCATATCTGTAACGTAAAAATCAAGAATATTTAACTTTGGGCTACCTTAATGCATATGCACATGTATTCATATATAGTGGCGTTTTGTACAGGGTATTTCTAGAGGACGCTCGCGCTTTAACTGTTTTTTGCTCTTTTCGACGGCAACTAGCAACAAATCGTGCCGCTCAGGGCCTGGGCCAGTTGAGGCGACGGCTTTTTAATTGACAGGCAACGGGCCAGGCTCAGGCCGAGATCACAGAGAGGGCTCAGTCGAAGCTTGGGAGGGCCAAAAACCATGGGCGATGGGAACAAAAAAGGTCAGACCAGGTAACAAAAAAGAAGAAATACTAAAACAACAACAACAACCCCGAAAGGCCTTTCAGACAGCTGCGTTGCATTTGGATAAATGGAATTGGGGAGCCGTTGGCAGCAGCAGCAACAGCTGGTCTGGCATTCAAGTGGTTGTGGGAGTTCGAGCGGGGGGAGGGGGGAATGGGGCATCGCGGCACGAAACGGGACGATTGACTTGATTAAAGATTTCACACTTGATTAAACATTGGCCCCGTTGTTGTAGTTGTTATTGTTGGTGTTGTTGTTGTTGCTCCAAAGCTCCAATTGCAAGTTTCAAGTTCGTTGCAGCAATTGATGATCGAATTTAATTTTTTTTCATACCCTGTACACATTAAAATAGGGTATATCCTATGTAATGTAATATATTATTATTTCATAATATTAATGTTTTTTAGTATATTTGTATATATAAATATACATATAAATGGAATTTGAATTCAAAAGTGAACCGATCGAAATGAAATCAATTTTTAATGAGGAACAAGTTTTGTCAAAAATTGATTTTCTGGAAACAGAACTTTTAATTAAAAGTTTGTTTTTATATTAGATATCTTCCAGTCGGACACGCTCGACAAGTGTATTCGAACTTGCTTTTCGCTTTTGTTTTTATTTTTGGATTTAATTTCCGAGCTTGGCAGCTGTGCGAGCTGCTTTTTATGGTAGTCGCTTTATTGTCGCCTGCTTTTTGCTTTCTGTTTAGCTGAGGCGCCTCGTAATAACAATGGGATAAAAATGGCAACAGTTAGGTTTTAAGTTATTTACAAAGCAAAAACATGGTCAAAGGAGCAGCGATTAATGCGCACAGTCAAGCAAATAAATGTGCAACAGTGCTGGGTTAGAAGTAAAAAAAGGAAATGTGAGTAATGAACATTGACATTGGTTTTGACATGAGGATAAATTAAAAAACCTAGTGCTGCTGTGCCGAGACAGGAAGATGCTTTTGATAATTAAGATTGTGACCAGTTTTGGAAGTGTTGTTTGATACAGTTTTAATTGATGTGACCATAAAAGTCCTTTTGTATCAATTTGTTTCTATTAGCTTTTTTTTGCTGCCATAAAAAATAAATAAACATTTAACTATAATAAAAAACCATGTTATTTATAAGTGTTTTTTTTTTCGAAAATTAGAAAACATTTTCAATTTAAAGAAGAAACTAAAGCTTAGAAAAGCTGCGTAGTCTGATATTAAAAAGGATGTATTGTATTTTTTGTCAAAAAAAAATGTCCTAAATTGTCTATAACAAAAATATATATAAATAACCATAAAATTTGCAAAATTTTAATACAATCAATTTTTACTGCAAATTGCTAATGACAATTACTTCTTGTTTGGTCTTTTGCAGCTGACGCTATTATATTCCATTTTAAGAGGTAAGTCTAGCTAAAATATCCATTCCACGTCCCCCCTCCCCCCTTCGGTGAACGTAACGAGCGGCGTTCGCTTATGTTTTCCCGGGGGCTCATCGTATCAATCTTAATTTATAACAAATTTAATGCGGTTGCTTTTTTATTGAATGGGGCTGCCAACTCGACTCGAATGGGGACGCAGTCTCCTAGGACTGTGGCCCAGGCATATGTGCTGGCGGTTTTCCTGCCACATGCCACACGCCACATGGCACATGCAAATGTGCAATGTGTGCTTGGTGGGCGTGGCTGGTTTTCGGTTACAGCTCAACTTTGCTCTCTGCTTTCTGCCATTTTTCTTTCCCTTTTTTTGCTGTTTTTTGACCTGCCAGCATTAAAATTGTGCGTGACTGGCGTTGCGTAAAGGCTCGTAAATATGTTCTTTACTGAAGTCGAGAAAAACGTGTACAGCAAAATACACTTAAGTGATTTTATGGCGCCATTTAAATGGTTTTCAAATCTGCCAAACGGCAAACGAAAAAATGGAAAATACATTTTCAGGTTGGGGGCTAAAGGAGCTTAGCCATAAATTTGGAGCACGGCTTTGCCACCTAAATGTAAGCTTTTCGGGTGAAAGAGCTCTGAAATGTATGCAACACACCTGTAAGTCTGTGGTACCAGTGTGTGTGTGCGTGCGTGTGTGTGTGTGAGGCGGAATGTGTGCGCTGAAATGCGCTTAACGGCAACAAGTAGATGGAAGCGTTTGCGGCGACCAAGCGCAAAAACATTGGGATAAAAGCTAACAAAAAAAAAAAAATAATGGGACACGAGAGTGTTCAGCTAAAAGATACCCTGTATCATGATCTACTATTATGAGTTTTATAGAGTTCATAAGTGTATACAAAAATATATATAAATTATTATATATTGTTATATATTTCCTATAGTCTCTGGGATCGATTTGATTGTTGATTTTGGCCCAGAAGAACATAAATTCTGCTGTTACAAATATTTGTAAAAATTGTTACAAAGTATAAAAATTAATAAACATCCTGTTTTCAGTTGTTTGGCTATTATCAATAGATGTTTATAATACCAAAAAAGATTTAGCAACTAATATATATGGAAATAAATTTCTAGCTAAAATCTATAATCTTTGGCTTCTTTATATACCCTCTTTTTATGTTTCGTTGCTGGGCATAAAGAGGGCTCAGTTTTTTGTATGTCGATTGCTGTCTGTGGCTTATCAACAGCTGACGATTTGCTTGGACTGTCTATTGAGGGGAGCGCTTTGATTGAGCGCTTGATTGACTGCCACTGTCAGCTGCTAGGGGGCGGGGCGGCAGGCGTTGGTTGATGGAAACTGAGTTTGCCTAAAAGCAGTGCCAATTGATGTGAAGCGTTTTTCAAGACGCCGCACATTTCCACTGCGTTGGCTTAGATAAATTATAATGTTAGCCGAATGACTCGCAGATAAACCAATTGAATTGGATTTGATTAAATGAAGTGATTTCTATGAAATATGCTATTCTATTCAGTGAAAAATTACATAGAAGAGTCTTAAATTTATAACCTTAAAAATTTAGCTAAAATCTATTCTGTATTTGATTAATCAGGCCGATCAGTTTAAAAATCACTTTCAAACAAAATACGAGATCAGTCGTTAAATGCTTTTAAATAAAGTAATATTTATAATTTAACTTGTAATCAATTTCCAAAGAAAAGAAGCGAAATTCATAACTTAATACCTAAGCTGGCCGCATTTTGTGGCAGGCTTTCAATTATATTTGTTGTGGCCCCGCACAGGGCGTATACGCAACGTGCCTTGTTTGCTTCCGCTTTTGACTGCTTCCGAGGGCTGGCAGTCAAGTCGCCTGTCAATATTTACGCTACCAAAAAAAGGAACAGAAAATAAAATAATGTATAAATAATTGCATGTCACTTGCTGACAAACAAACGCACACTTATTATTGTACGTTTACGTTATATATACATATATATTTATTTCTCCCTTTTGAGCACTTTATTTAGGTGTTGACAGCTCTCGACACCGGAGCTAATCGGACGGCTCAGCTGTCAGATTTGACATTAGCATAATGACAGCTAAGTGGGCGTGGCACAATGCTCAATATTCACGCAATAATTACAGTTGTTTATGTAAAAAAGAAAACACAACACGCGCCGCAGATCCATTAAAGGGAAAAATCACCACAAAAAAACCACAACAAAAAAATGCTCGTGAACATGAATATATAATATATAAAACACATACAAAATACATTTTAAGAACTGTCAGCACGTGTCGCTGTGTGTGGACACTGATGCAATTGCAGTTCACAGCGCATCTTCAATTATGTAAGAGCTGAAAAATATGGAAAAATAAAAAATACAAAAAACACAACTGCAATTAACAACGAGTGGCTTTATTAATTAAGTGGCTTTATTTTTTTTTGTTAATTGTCAGCCAGCGGTTATGGGTTTTTGGGCTTTTCATAGGAAATGTCACTTCACGATGAGAGCTGACACTTTTTGTACATTGACAAAGGTTAAGACAACTCGCAGGCATTTCGGAATTTCGCTTGCGAAAATGTAATAAAGAAATGGACTTAAATTAAGGGCTTGGCAGGTGGATATCTTTAAATTTCGGTGGTAATAAAAATATCATTTAGGTAAAATTCGAATATATGAAATGTGTCTTGTTAAAAAAAAAAGAAGAGCTCATAATTGAAGTTGTTCAATTATTTAGTTATTTACGTGTTAAAAAAATTGAATCGAAGTTATTTACATGTTAACATAAAATTGTTCAAAGTTTATATATGAATTTTCAATGATTTTGTTTTTGATTATATTGTTTTTTTGTTGAGTTAAAAAACTAGCTATATTTTAAACAAATTACTTTCTATAGATTAGTTAACATCTTTGAACAAATTCTATATTGCTCACTCAACAGCTGCCGTTTTTTATTCCTTAATATTTTTATTTACTTAAGATTTCACTAAGTTTACAATGATACAATGATAAATCTGAAGGCCAATCTTCTTGCGCATTTTTACCTTAGCATAAAATAAAAAACCCTAGCATAAAAATAACCTTTTGCAAATTTGTATTTTCTTAAGAGCTTGCTTAAACAACTAGTCAAACAAAATTCCCTTAACTCAGTTCACAGACATTCCGAAGAACCCCTTCACCTTAGAAGACAGAGGGGATTGGGGTGTGTGTGTGTGTGTGTATGGGCGACGTGTGTTGACGACTTGTCTGCAAAATGCGAGTTTGTCGCCTTGTTGTTGATTGTTGTTTTTGCTGGCGTTGCTGTTGGTTTTGCGGCTCATAAATCACAAAAATTTTGCGCGTGCAAAATTCATAAAAAAAAAAATCCGGGGGATTAAGAAGAGTATAAGAGAGCTAGAGAGAAAAAGAGAGAGAGAGAGAGAGAGAGAGAGAGAGAGAGAGAAAGAGAGAGAGAGAGAGAGGGAAATAGAAATTCAAGCAGAAACCAAAGCGCAATAAAAAGTTTTTGATTTTGGATCTTTTTATTTGTGTGCGCGCGGGCGAGCAAACAATATTACAAAAGCCAAAAGTGACGGGGAGGGGAAGGGCAGAAGTGATAGCTACAGCCAGACAGTGGCGGAAACGGAAGTGCGTAATACCATACGTGGCCGAGTCGCAGAGCTGTCGCGGTTTTTATTTTATTTTCTTTTTTTGCAGTCCAGCAAGGTGCAAACCGTGTTTTTTTTTTGATTAATTGCAGACATGAAACAGCAAAGAACCACAAAAGCAGCAACAACAACAAGAATAATGTGGCTAACTTCTTTTGTTGTTGGCCCATGAAACAAAAGCCACAGGCCGCAGTTAATATAAATCTAGGAAGGCCATAAAAGTGCAATAAAGAAAAAAGGTGTTTTACGCTCATATTGCCTTTTAACACACACAAACACACACACACACACACTCTCGCTTGAAAAAAGGGTTTTACAGCAGCACAATGAGAAAGCTGATTCGAGACATTTTGATAAGGCGCAAAGTTCATTTGCCAGTTTGTCAAGTTTGAATCAAACAAGGAAATAATGAAAGATTGAAATGTAGATTGGGATGATAGATAGATAATAATAGCAGATGCATAAGGCATATTATAAAACATTAATAATAATAATAAATAGTATTGTCTTTATTACAATAAATAATACAAATTAAGGGCAAACAATTCTTAATTATTTTCTTTTATTAGCATTTTAATAAGCAAGTTACACAAATAATTAATATTCTTTAATATTTAAGTTGATCATAACAAAGGGTAAACAATTCTTGATTATTTTGTTTTATGTTACGTTCTGCTTACCTCTTTTTGTGTTGATGATTATAAACGAGTTGGGCTCAGATATATTTTTGGGTTCACCGGCGAGCGTAGAGTTTTAATTAAAATTAATTAGAATGGGTAAAAGTGCTCGGCAATCGCCCAGTTAATTAGGTGTTTTGACTAAACTGACGTAATTGGTCGAGCAGGAACGGAACGGTAACGGGGAGAAATGAGGGGAATTCACTTTGATAGTTGCTGCGGCAAATGTGAAAGCAGCAGTTGGCCAAATGTGCGAAAATTGCGGGCAAATTGTTGCAGAGAATGCCACAGGCCCAAAGATTTGCATACACGAGCAGAAAGTGAGCCACATTCGAATCAATTATGTCTCCTCGCTGCCTACCCCTGCAACCCACCGCCCATTGCACATGCCAATCAGCTAGTCAGTCAGTCACTCAGTCAGTTAGTCAGTTGGCCAGCTAGTCATTGTTGGAGTATTGAAAGGAGGGGAAAGGGAGAGCCAGCTTGCATTTCATTCTTTGAGTAAGTCAACAGCGGAAGTTTGTCTCGTCACTGTGTCAGACTACAAGAGAGGCGATCAAGGCGAGAGTGCCAGACTAGAAGATACCCTGCACTGAGTTAAGCAGCAGCATACATTTGTTCCTTTAATTATTTATTGTAAATTAATAAATTTAACTTGAAGTATATTTCCAAAATTAATATAATTTTGTTTTTGGGAATTTTTTGTATATTGCCATCGATGTATCGATATTAACAGCAGCGATTATTTTCAAGTTTTACTTGATATTCTTTTTCACAATATTTCGATTCTTATAAGTAAATCGTCCTTTTGGGAATATTTTAAAGATAAAACAACGCGCACTTAACTTTAGTGGTGCTTTCCAATTTAAACTCAATAATCCTTTTTTATCGATATATGAAGCTATATGAAGCTTGATAAATAACAACGCTGGCATCACTAGTTCCGTGTCTAATTTTAACAAATATGTTATACATTTTTTTCAAGTGTAGCTTCACATTCATACAAACAACTAGACTTTAAAACATATTTGTTTGGTTTGAAAAATTACGTTTCTGTTATTTAAAAGAAAGTTCAATTTCCATGGTGTTGGAGATGCCTTTGAACTGTAACATGGACTGGCACAGATATACCCAAATTGCACATTGGATGTAGGGTATAGTAACAATAGATCTCTGCTATTTGCTTCTCAGGTTCTACTTTTACGGCGGCCTATTGCCCTGCAGCAACAGCTGCAACTGCAACTGCATCTGCAACTGCAACTGCAACTGAAACGCTTTCTCGCCCAACTCTCGAGCTGCCTGCAATTTTGTAGCCAAAGTAACTGTACTTGATGTGCGGCAATTTCATTATGCAGATCGACAGCACCCAGCTGCCGGCTGATGGCCACCGAGGCAGCTGCGGCCTTCCAGTTAAAGTCAACTGCCTCGGCCCTAACTCTGTAATTCTGTCCGTCTGTCTGTGCCGTGCCTGTGTTTCTGTGTCTGTGTCGGAGACTCGGATCCTCTCTGTTGCTTTGTAGTCAGCTCAACTGTCATCCGCACGGCAAGTTAGTTGCTTTAAGCCTTGCCGTTGCCTTCCGTCTGCGCCTTCTTCTTCAATTGTTTTGGCCAACTTTGGCCATAAAAGCGGCGACAGCACAGAAAATTAACTTTACAAAGGACTTTTGCCTTTTGCCAGCGGTGAACAGAGTAAAATTCGAGCATATTTTCTATTGGCAGCCATTTGTCCTGAGTGGACAAAGCAAACTGATATTATTAATACTAAGATACCCAAAATCAACTTCTAAAAAACAACAAATTTTCTTAATTACTTTGTCTGTAATTAATTCATTTAAACCTTTTTTTCGCTTTTGGTATTTGTATATTATAATGAATCCTGAATCGAACAAAGACAAAGACATTTCAAAGCCATGGAAAAATTTATTAGAAATTTTTTTTTTGATAATGAAACATATTTAAATTAAACTATTTATATAATTGAAGAGAAACTTGTGTAAGATTTAAAAATTTACCTTTATTTTGTGCGCACTTTTGTTTCTGCTTTTTTAATTACGACTTTTTCGAGTGCTTTCTTTTGCTTGCCATGGGTTTTTAGAGGTTCCAGCAATTAACGCCATTGCGTTTTGGTAGCGTGTTTGCTGCTCTTGGCCAACTCTGTTTGGCTGCCCTTGGCCGTGCTCTCTTATTAATTTGACCAATTTGAGGCGGCGGAAGTTTAATGGCAACAATGGCGCATAGCGAACGGCATGGCAAAAATTAATTAAATTCCATAATACGCACACACAACTGCAAGAGCGTATTTGTCGTATCCGATAGATGGAGGCCCCACAGTTCCCACAGTGTACCAGACACGCACCCACAGCCACCACAGACGCAGCGGCGACCGTTTCCCACAGTCCATGTGAGAGGCTCCATCTTCGACGGTTTCACTCATCTGCTCCAGTGTATTAGTGTGTGTGTGTGTGTGTTTGTGTGTGTGTGTGTCGCCAGTTTGGCTGTGAAATTGTTTACGACCAAAGCCGAAAACCAAGACAGGAAGCCATCAGAAGCCACCAGGCCTCAAAGAGTGCGCCAGTTGTGGCTGGGGGAAGTTTTTTTATGTCCGCCGGTTAGGTCTTATTTTAATTTTTTATTTTTTTCGCTTCTTTTTGCTGCCTTTGTTTTCGGCTCAGGCTAAAATGCAAATTGGCCTTTAAAAAGCTTTGCTTTTTTTTTGTTGTTTTCTTTTATATGTTTATGGTTTTAATATTTTATTATGTCTTATTCATTGGCATAATCAAGTTGTTGACGCCGCGCCAAAAATTATGTGCGAAAAATTGTGCTTGACAATTAAATTATTGATTAAATAATTTTTAATTCACTTAAAGCATAAATTATATGAAAATAAAAGCGCAAATGAGTTTTATTTCTTGTGTTTCGGCACAATGCTTTTACTCTCCTTAATTTTAAAAGACAGTTTAACAAGTTCAATCTTTCATTTTTTGATATACGTTTTTCATTAATGCATTTATTTGTCAGTTTATCAGTTTAACAAAGAATCTGTCATTTTCAAGGAAAATAACTTTTTGTATATAAATTGATTTCAATTAAATTTTAATACGTACAACTTCAGACCCACAGATCCGAAATTTCAAACTCCCATAACTTTGGCAAACCCAAACTGATTTTCATGTTTGAGGGCGTTTTGGTCATGGTTTGAACTCTTAGTTCATTCTGCATCTAAGTTTTTTGCCTATTTAAAAATAATATTTTTAATGATTTTTTTTTGGAAAAATATCATTCATCATTCAAAATTTAGAATCCAGAATTTATATTTTTAATCGATTGTGGTTACCTCAATTAGTATAAAAAGCAAAATTAAACGCGATTCTGAGGGATTAAATTTTTTTGTCATAAATCATGCTAAAACTAACAACAATTTTGACTTGTAAAGCTCTCGAATCCATAGCTCCCATATTTCAAACTCCCATAACTTCATGTACATTTTCATGTACATTGATTAAGGACTTAAGAAATATGCATTGTTGATAATACACTTTTATTACAATTTTTGTACAAAAGTGTTCTTTGTTCGGTAGGTTCTGCTGTGGTTATTACACCTGTGAACGAGTATTTCGCTGTGGGCTGCAACGTTCTTCTTTGTTTGTACTTGATATCATCAAGATATCATCACTCACAATGGTGTTTTATGACACAGTTAAAATGAAATAAAAAACGCAAACAGAATTGTGCCCGAACAGGAAGAGGAAGAGGCAGGCTCAAGTGGCTCTGGACTGTATACCAAAACGTGTTCGTGTCAGGACTCCACTTGAGTTGAAAGTCAAGTGTTTTCAAAAATTCTGTCAGCTTTTTTGCCGAGATTGTTCAAGTACTTTGGCAAGGGAAAGCGAGGGGGACTGTGGTTGGTTTCCAATTTATTGGATTGGCGCTGCAGCTTCATCTAATATGCGATTAAATTGAACGTGCCAGCACACCCAGAGTCATCGTGGTCGAGTTCGTGGTCGTAGCCGTAGCCGTAGTCGTGATGTAGCGGCTTAACCCGCTGACGCCCAGCTAGTTAACCCAAATGCAGTCAGAACCCCAGCAGAGAGATACCCAACCATCGAGCTGAGGGTTTCTGCATCAGTTTCTGTTGCAGTTGCTGTTGCAGCAACAGGCGCTGCCCCATCTCAGCTGGCAGCTGCTTTCTTTCTACAGCCTCTAAATAGATTATTATGTTAATTACTGTCATGTCACGTAACGTCATGATGCTGCCCAGTGAACGGGATGATGGGAGGTGCAGAGGCAGGAGGGGTGATGGGGTGGATGGGGTGTGGCAGTTACCATGGTAATGCAGTTTGGCATCTGCTGCCGCTATTCAACTGCAAATTAGCACACAAAACATGAGCCGTTGCACAGCTGGCAAGCACTTTGCAGGAAGGGGGAATGGGGGGGGGGGGGGCAGCCCTTATTTCGCAACTCTCCCCCTTGATGCCGTTCAACGCTGCGTATACATAATGTGTGCTCTCATTTCCCGTTAGCCCGCATTATTTGGCCGGGCATAATAAATTTAAATTATTTCCATTGGCACGTGCACAACAGCGACAGCGAAGCTAATGTGCAGCAGCATCAAATTGTTGCAAAATGCGCAGCAGCAGCAGCAAAAAGTCGCATAAATATAAATAAGTAATGTGCAAACCATTCCTCAACATTGGCTCATTAAAATACTCTTTGAGATTGTCGGAAATATTCAAATAATATACGAATTTATGCTTACAAAAAATATCTTTGCTGCAAAACCAGAAAAGTGTTAATTCGTAATTCGTAAATTTTATTGTTGTAAGCTATCGTTTCCGTTCCGTTTGGTTTTTGTAGAAAATTTCGTTACATTTCTTTATATTTATCAACAAATTAGAATTAAAAAATTATTTAAAGCTTAGCTTTCTTTCGCCCAATTACCGACAAACCTATAAAACTTTTATCGATGGCTTACTTTTGAAAGGCATTTAATAAGACATTATTTTGAATTTAATAACAGATTGAAAAGCTTGTGGCCATAATTTGTTAAAGATTGTGAAAGATTCTAAAACAGATTTGCACAAAAAAGCCGCCTTGTTCAACATTGTATTTGGCTGGCAATAATAGAGCGGCTATCGCATAACAAAAACAAATTAAGTATTTTGTAGATTTGCTCGCTATTAAATTAGAATTCGCAAGAAGAAGAAACAGAAGAAGCAGAACAGATAACAAAGCGGCAACAGCGTCGGCGGCCGTCTCTCTGAGCCAGTTTCGGCTATTGGCAACGTTTCTGGCGCATGGCCAAGAGCCAAAGCTAATGCTATAGACGTAATGGACGCAGCCGGTTTGAATACCCTGTAAATGTTGCAATTGGGTAGTAGAGGCAAAAGATGGCAACTGCCTACATATTGATTTTAAATTGCTAATATTAACTGTCGTATAAATATCGATGTGCAGTTCCTGTTTTTTGTGCATATATGTTATCTAGAAATTGAAAAAATATGCACAAATTTGAATGCTCTGTTTAATCAATTTGATGCATTACTCATTTTTTGTAGCTGCAGCTGTACAGGGTATCTGCTAGTCAGGCATTGGCACCTAGAGTACTTTTGCTTGTTGGCGGAGTTAACGACGAGGTCGCAACAACGTCAAAATGTGACGTGCGCGCATCGCCGAAAGCCAAACAAGGCGCAAATAATAATCATAATAATCATAATAATGATAATCATTATCATATGAAATAATACAGAAAAATTATGTAAATCGCCGCCCCGTAAAAGGTAAACTGGCCGAACAAGAAGTTAGCTGCTGCCAAATCTGATGCTGCTGCAGCTCTTGACGACCCGGCTCGAGATTTATTTAATTAGCTGCCCGGCCGAGCACAAAAAACTTGGCTCGAACCCGCCTCTGAAAGCGAGCCACCTTTTTCTTTTAAGGCATTTTGAATTATTATTTTAAGCATTTTCAGCCTTCAACTTTGCGCCTCGCAAGTATTTACATAATTAATTCTATTCCCCCCGCTGCTGCTGCTGCTGCCGCCAACTAGCTGACACTTCTGGCCAACTCCCATCGTGGTCCAGTGGACAACTGATTTGACATGTAATTAGAATTTATGGCCAAGTGTCAGCAAAAAAAAGTAGAGAAAAGGTACAAAATGCTGGCAACTTTTATGCAGTCTGTGAAAGGTTTTGATCCCATAAAGAGTATATTCTTGATCCGTATTAACATCGGATTTAATCACATATCTTCCATATATATATATATGAAATGGGTATTCAATATTGGACACTCCAAATAAGCCCTTGCTTTTAACAGAGTTTTAGATTTAGCTAAGGCCAAGTACAGAGTTTAATATAGCCAACGTACTAGATGTAATTGCATCCTTTACGCTTATATATACAAATATATATATATATATTATACTGAATATTAAACTTTCTTTCCAAGCATCTATCCTATAACAAAGCTATAACCAAGTCTTTTTAGCTGGCACTTGGATTAAGCTAAGCCAAATAATAAACAAAAAAGAAAATTACCGTCGTGTGCTCACGATCGCGCAATACTCTGTTTGAAGTTATTAAAACTAAAAATAGGTGATATGAAGTCTTTTTTCGAAAATAAATTATCTCTCACGCCTCCTAGTGTAACACTTTATCGGACGTAATTATATTTTATTGGCATTAACAGCAAGGGCCAGTTAACCGGATATTGCACGTTACCAATAGTGAACAGTGTATAACACTGTAATGTGGACACTGTTCTGTTTTATGAGGCATATGCCAAGTGGCAGGCGCAGCGAAAATGCGGTTCCAGTTGCCAACAGATGATGAGACCAGATGATGATGATGATGATGATGATGATGATGGTGATGATGCCGCGAAACGGAACTATGCGTCTCTGTGGCAACACCCACGCCATGAGCAGAAAATCAACAGGATGGGGCGAGGGGAAGTTGTGTGATTACGTCAAATGCATTGCGAGTTGGCATTGACAAAAACAAAAAAACAAAAAAACAAACAAAAAACATGGCAAAAAAACCCGCAATGGCAAATTTTACCAATTATATTTGCTAATTGCAACTGCGCAGAGGATGGCACATAAAACGAATTATTGTGTATTCGTGTTGCCAAAGGCTGTTGCCCATATTTGATTCATCCATTGCCCAATTGCAGCTAAGCGGCTTACCAAAAAAAATATATATATATATCTCAGAAAAACCCAGTTGACAAAGAGCCACCCACCAAAAAAAGAAGCCAAGCCAAAAATTGTGTATGCAATTGTTTAAAGTATGTACATATAATTTTTTTATTATTATTATTATCATTTGTTGTATTTTGTTTGCCAACAAAGCCGCAGGTAAAGAAAACTTTTTACTTTTATTTCTTTTTATGAGACTTGCGTGGTTTTAATGAGTGGCAAAAAGAGTCTGTTGTTGTTTTAGTTGTTGTTGCGTGTTCAAGAAAGTGTTGAAAGTTATTGTCCCCAAGCAGTTTGTTTGTTTTAATTCCCTGTACACATTAAAGATAAAGTGGAAATGTCTGCGACTGTCAGACTCTGTATAATCTCGAGTTTTGATTTGAAGTAATCGCCAGCATATATAAATAGCGGCTTACTTAAAATCGTTTAATATCGATAGATATAATAGAGAAAATAAATTGTATAATTTTAAATATCTTTGCCCATAATGGGTGTTTGTTAGTCGAGCATTATCAACTAGAGCACCCGCGTTTTGTTTTTGTTTGTTATGATCTGCAAACTTGTGCCTTGTTGGCTGCTTAATAAGCGGAAACCGGGCAACACATGACTTTGATCGTCGTGCGTGGAAAGTCTGCACCAAATTGTGACAGGAATTAGAGAAAACAATAAAAACACAAATACAAATAAGAAAAGTTTCTGTTTTACTTTTGCTTTTCATTGTCAGCGTAATTAACAGGTTCCCCTTCAGGTGCCACACTGCGTATACGCAATGTGTGTTACGTGTGTGAAATATTTTAGACAGTTCTTGAAATGATATAGAGTATATATATTTTTTTTTATAAGCCCTCAGCCATCCATAATTGGGAGCATTGTTCGTGTTATTGCTCTGCTGGCATGAAATGAGTTTTTTGTTCTAATTACCTGGCCAAGATGAGCTCTATTTTGCTTCTTCTTTCCTTCCACCTTCCTCGCGTTGGGTGCGTTAATGAGGCAATTAGGAGCAGCCGATAGTCCACAGTGACTGGGCAGACACAATTCCATCACATTTCATTGGGGCTTCGAGCTTCGAGCTGGCTTCGAAGAGTGAAAGTTTTGGCCATTGAAAGTTCTTGCATATTTTTCAACTGGCAACAGAAAATGAATTTTCTGCTCCGGCGATTTTAATGCACAGCAATGCAAACTTATACTGTCTAAAAAAATCTAAGGCAATTCCAGCTTTTTATGGTCAAAGTTTTTTTCTGTGCCCTCAATAATGCGAAATATGTAAAACAATTTTAAGCTATACAATTTTTGATGTAAATATTTAGCAGATTGAATGAAGACTAAAAAAAAAGCAAAAAAGAATTATTAAATATGATAAATATTTGATATTTAATCTACTGGTAACAAATTGTTTTAAAAAAATAAAATTAAGAATTTAAATTAAATTAAATCACTGATACAAGATTTAAAATGCAAACTTTAATGCTAAGTAATTTGCCCGGGCTAAGCCGAGTTATATTTGCTAATTAGTTTTTACTTCTTATTTGTTGCCTCAACTGAAGTTTTTTCTCTTAACTATTCTCCGTTATCTTTATCTTCTAATTGAAAACTCCACAACTGTTTACTTGCGCATCTGTTGCAGCATTTGTAGCGACATTATCGTAGTTCTTTTGTGCGGTGGCAGCGGCTTTTTCCGGTGGTAAATAAATCACAAAACGCACTTAGCACAAATTGTGAAAGTTGCAAAAGTTGATGCCACAAAAAGTGGCAGCCCTAGAATTTTTGTTCTTCCTCGCCGGCTTCAGTGCACAGTGGGGCAAATGAGATGAGAAAAACCCGCAACTGGCCGAGAGTCAGAACATGACTCGAGGGCTTACCAGGTTCAGATACAGCTCGGGACCGGCTGATGCCGCCGCTGATTGCGGACGCACGCACTCGCCACACGCTGTGGCAAGCACGCAAAAAGTTGCAGCGCCAAACGAGTTTTATTTCGTTGTTGTTTTTGTTATTATTTGTTGTTTCTTGCTCTTAGGCAAAGTTAAATGTAACGTGCCGTAAAATGACGGCACAAGAAACTACAGATCAAGAAACACTGAGAGAAAGAGAGGGAGAAAGGGAGAAAAGAAAGGGAACAACGCTATCACTACTCTATCACTAAAACGAACTAAGAAATAGCTGGCAATACAAATAAAAACAGGTCTAATTGCGCAAATGATTCATCACTTAATCATCTGTGTTCGGGTTTTTTTTGCGCCAACTTACTGACATAGTCAATATACCCATTGTGTCTGGCTGAAAATTGTTATAATTATGGCTCCAACCAAACCGAGGGCAGTGGGTTAACGTGCGTGGCGCCCCCTGGCGGCAGCGGCCGCAATGTCTGCGGCTGCAGTACAATTGAAGTTTGCGCATTTCGAGTTATTTTTTTCATTCGGTTCAGTTATAAATTTGATTGCTTTTTTTTGCAGGCAACGAGACAAAAAACAACAACAAGAGAGAGACAGAGAGAGAGGGAGAGAGAGAGAGACGGACGACAAACCGGTTGTCTTTGCCGCTGTTTTTGTGGGTGTTTTATTGGACTTATTGTTATTGTTGTTGTCGTTGTCTCGATTATGCAATGCGTCGTGTCGCCGCTCCAAAAACAAAACACAAATAAGTAAAAAAAAAAATGAGAATAACTGTTGTGCAAACTAACAGTGAGACAAAAATACCACGGCTGCTGCGCTTGTGTGTTTTTTTTCTTGCAATTATTTTTAAGACACCCGCGCACACACACACATAATCAGCACAGCACACACACACACACATACACACACACACATAAGCCGTATGTTGGCTCTAATCAGCACACAAATTTGTTGACATGTTGGGCAAACGACTAGAAAAAAGGAACAGCAACAATAACACAACCATGACAACAACAACATTACCAACCACACACACGCACACAAAATGCACAACAGAAACTGAAGCAAGGCAAATACTAAGCAGCTTTTGCTTGGCTTTCCTCTGCTCTTTGCTTTGAGCAGCGCCTACTTAACTGTGCTTCTTGTTTTTCGCATCTGCTGCTGTGGTTGCTCTTAATGTTACTGTTTTAACAGCCTGCTCTTTGGCATGCTCATTTGTGTGTGTGTGTGTGTGTGTGTGTGTGGAGGAAGCGGGGGCAGAGCTCACTCAACGAAATAAAGAGCCAAAGCGCGTCTAGTTACGTTTTTGTGCGCTTGACCCTCTTAAGCGCCCATGAAAGTGGTCACCTTTTTGTAATGCTAGTGTGCGGAAAGGAGAAAGAGAATGGGTTGCGAGAGCCAGTAGTGCGAACAGAGAGGTACGAACGAAGAACAGCAAAAGCGGCATTAAAGCTGAAACTTGGCTTGGGCAAAGTGCGTGTGTTTTTTAAAGCACTTTTAAATTTGCACTTTAGCACGATTCTCGTGTTAAAACATGTTAAAGTGCGGTGAAATGTTCAGAAAAAAGCATTTTTTTTAAATATTAGTTTAGTTCAATATTAAAAAATATATTATTAATTTTTTATTATTAATATTTATTTCCTAACTGCTGATAAATTTAGAGATATAACAGGACAAATATATTGTATATCCATATCTCTCACAATTTTAAAGCTAGATTTAGCAAAGTTGAATACCAAAAACGTTTTTTTTTTTCATTACTTCGATAATAATTACGACTATTATCGACTGTTTAAGGCTGAGTCGGTTATACCCGACTGTAACGTTCTTACTATGCTTTTTATTTGTTTTTCTGTTTAATTAGGTAATTCTTGTCCCATGTCAATTTATAGGCAATTGTGTGACGTAAGCCCTTAAATGTGCTACAATCTGTAACGGTAGTTCATACACGACACACGTAACACCCCTCTCCTCCCCCAGCCATCAAACTGCTCCCCTTTACCTCTGACACAAGCAGATGCGCCCGAAACCTTTTTGCGCACGTCAAAGCTGCTTAACTTAAACTTGAATGCACAGCGTGAGCGAGAGAGAAAGAGAGAGAGAGAGAGAGAGAGAGAGGGAGACCGAGAGAGACACACGCACATCCGTTATAGACATAACGAGCCCATTGGCATTACTCAAGCTGCTGATACCCCTCCCCTTTGCAGCACCCTGCTACACAACATACGTAATCCCATTGCACTTTTGACTTAGCTCGTCTGCTGCTCCATATAAAAGACAGCGGCAGAATCTTATTGCTTCCGTTGTTGTTGCTATTCTACCCTGTACACATTAAAAACGCTTCAATTGGGGCATACTACGGTGTGCTGATGAATGTTACAGTGAGATTGATATCATAAAGTATATATGCATATGTATTTGTGTTTTTGACAAGAAGACAAGAAGAAACTTATCAATCTCAGAAACTATAAAAGCTATGTACCCTATATTTGTAATAAGAACAGACGTTAATTATACGCAAATCGAATTTCACATTTGCCCTGTATATTCTTCCTTTTTTTTTTTTCTAACATCGATATGTATCGATTTTCTAACTAGGTTACTTCAGCATAACTGTATTATTTTAAAAGGTCGTAACAAATATGCAGAAACAGTGCAACTTTTTTATTGCAATCTGGAATCTATTTTTAAAATCGATAAATAAAGGTATTCAAACTATGTTTTTAAGAATGTCTCTGTGATTTTACGTGCTGGAGATAAAACGAATTAGATATAAATGTTTTCGGTTACTATTCGCTGATCCAGAGTTTTTTTTTTGCGTAGAATACATATTATACCACATTCGAACAAAAAACCAAAAAGTTATTTAAGAATCAAAATTTTCAACAAGTGTGGCTGAGGAAAGAAGAATACATGTATATAAAGTTACTTATATATACATATGTTTATATATGTTGCGTAGAATAGGGTAACTGTAAGTCGTGCAAGCTCGATTCGGTTGTTGTTGTTAGCTGCCGTTGTTATTGCTATGCCCGTTGCCAATGTCTGTTGGCTGCTTTGCTGTTACCTGTTACCTGTTGCCAATGCCGGTTGCCACTGGTAGCCCCATTTCCTTTGAGTGCATTAGAAGTCAAGTGAATAAACAGCAGCAACAAGAAGAAGAAGAAGAAGAAAAATAAGAAGAAGAAGTTAAAACCGTTGCTCGCATGTTGTTTGACTTTTTGGTCTTGGCCTTAAAAAGCGTCGAGTTAACTTGTTGCGCAACAGCCACAACCGAATCGTCCGAAGGGGGGAGGGGAGGGGAGGAGTAGGCAACAGTTCCCGAGATCAAGAAGCAGCAGCTGAAACAACTGAACTAAAGACAAAGTTGGAGCTGGAACTGGAGTCGCTGCCCGTGCTGGGGATCGGGACTGAGGCACTTGGTCGAGTGCAACGAGTTTTATTGTTCAGTTTAGCTTTTCGTTAGTTTTTTTTCTCTTTCTTTCTGTTTTTTATACATATTGTTTTCTTTTTGGGTTGTTGTCTTTGCTGTTTGGCAGCAGCTGTTTTCAATTGTTGTTGTTGCTGTTGTTCTTGTTGTGTTGTGTTGTTGGCCTGTTTTTCGAGCCGGCTGCCGGCTGCCTGTTGCACTTGTTCTCGTTCTGGTTCGTTGAATGGGTTTTGGGTTGGGTCTGCTTTGCTTTGCTTTGGTTCAGCTTAGCTGGTTCGCAAGTTTGTTTGTTGTTTTATTTAAATGCAAATTATGTTGACCGTCTGTCCGAGCTGGCAAAAGCAGAAAAGCAACTATATTGTGTATATTGTATATATGCTAATGTTGTAATACTATACGAATTGCAACTGTACGAATAGAAGCTTTTAAAAATTAATTTATTACACAACCCCCAGTAATAAATACACAGTAAAAAATACACAAAGATTTAGTTGAAATCAAAAAACCATATTGCTGCTCTCATAAAAAGAAATAAATAATTTTATGCAGATTTTATGTGCTATCAATGCTACCGTAATTATACAAGAGGCAATAAATATATTTTTAATATATTTGAGAATACTTCTAAATACATATTTAAATATCTGATATGCTATTATTTAAATTATCTATTAATCCCTTCAACATTTGTCATACTTTTTTTACAACATACAATGTCAAATTTTCGATTAAATTAAAATTTAAATGAAAAATAAAACCAAAATGCTTACTGTGTATTTTCTAGATAATTAAAGCTCAAATCTCAGTTAATATGCACGTTGAATTGTATCTGTATTGCTGCTGTCTTTGACTTATTATCCCAGACTTAAATTCAGGTGTCAGTTTCGTCAGCAGCATCAAAATCTTGTTCAACAACAATTGCAGGTTGAATGAACTGTGAAAAACTTAATAGCAACAACAACGACAACAACAACAGCTAAAACAATAACAGCTGCCCTGCTCGTAATTGTAAAGTTCACAGCAGTCAAAAATCGGAAAAGAAGAGAGGGCAAATACAGTCCAAGGTAGAAAACCACAAAATGTGCGATGCGATCTGGCTGGGAACCTTCTCAGCGGCAGCATTCATCAGATATTTCGTTATTTCCATTTGCACACACGCAACACTCATTTAAAGTTATTCATACCCATATTCACATTCATTTTCATATTCATTCATGGCTTTTGTGCACGCTCTTCTTTTGCTGGCTGCTTTTATGATTATTTATTTTTGTTTGCGTTCTTTAATCGAATTGATGGAAACAAATTCACGGCGTCATGCCTCGCATTTTTTACCTCGCATTTTTTACCTGCTTTTTTATCACTTTTGTTTTACCTGTTTTATTTATTTATTTTCACGAATTTTATGGTAAGGCACTCGGTTTAATTTACTTAATAATTGCGTGTTTTGTTGCCGCCGGTTTGTTTTTCTAATTATTGTTTTTAGCCCCAAAAATATTCAAAAGAAACAGAAAAACGTAACTATATTTATTTTTAGGCAACAGTTTTGGCCAAACTTTTTAATTACATGGCTCAGCTGCCGATGGTGCAAACGGGCAAGGTGCAAGGGTGGGCGTGGTCGGAATTGTAGCAGGATTCATGTGTGTTTGTGAACATAAGCCCACAAAAAAAAAGAGAAAGGCAATTTGTTTACTAGACTTAAAGATACTCTTTATTAGGAACAATTTAAAATAAAAAAATAAAAATGTATTATAATTCAATTAAAAAGACAAAATTGAAATGATGTTTTGAACTAAATATAATACAACTTAAATTTAGATATTTTTTATTGAATAATTTAATTTTTTTTAAGATAAGAAACAACTTGTGGGAATGAGGAAGTTAATTAACAATAGTTTTGATATTAAATACAAAAAAAAATGATGAAAAAACTAGAAAAAATGTTTTAAAAAATATACAAATAAAAATTAGGAGTTAAATGTGAAGTGATAAATTAACAAAATATTAAAAGAGATAGATAGTTATGCTCGGATATATCTTGAATTGTGTGTTTAATATAACAAAGCAAACATACAGCTTATGGTACTTGCTCAAATGAAGGGCATTCGCATAAAGCAACATCACTAAATGTTGGTTTTGGTACGTGCCAAATGAAAATAAAACCCGAGAGCTCACAAATTTAATAAATATTAAATGAGTTTGTCATAAGAGTACACTCACACACATACACACACACACACACACACGCATGCAGAATTTTGGGTGAGAAAGCAGAGAAAACCCCTTGTTCCAATTACAGAAGCCAAGGTCCTGCCACAGAGCCTTGACTAGTGTCAACGGCTGTTGCTGCACGGCTTCGATAAGGTGCCGCAACGAAAATACCTTTAAGCCATGCCCGAAAAACCACGCGCAAGCGGCCAGGCAAATAAACACGCACTTACAGGCTTACAAGTCCTTAGAATCGCACACCCATCCCCTCCTTTTCGCCTCCTACTATGCATGCCGACATAAATAACATGTGACAAAATAAATGCCACTAAAAAGGGACCCAAAACTCAAGTCAAAGAGAAGGCACGCGAAGGGACAGCTGGACTGGAGCGGGGTATGCGGGGCTATTGCGTGTCCTTGTGGCATGCAACAAATGCCAAACAAATCGATGCCAAGCACCGAACAAATACCGAAAAAAATGTGATTATAAGCGCATAAAACTGCCACTGGCAACAACATCTCTCCCCGCTTCCGATTTTACTCGCTTCCCTCCTGCCGCCTCACCTTGGCGTGGCGGGTCCTGGTTGTGACCGTCGCAGCGGAACTTGTTGAATAAATAAGGAAATGAAAAGCAGCCAAAAACATAGAAAACTGTCACAGTCTCGGGCTGATTGCTACACAGGAATTCCTGGGCCACTCCCCCCGCCCACCTTCCCTCGCTCAGCTCGAAAAAGGTGGGGAGGGGTCTCTGGTCCTCGATTTGAACTTGTTAGCCTGCCCATTAATGGAGCCCGCAGAGCGTGAAATGTCCGAATTGTGCTGCTGTTGGCAGGCGGGCAGGCTGGCATCTGTAATTGGTAAAAATGGCAGGATGTGCCAGGAGACCTTCGCAACAACAACTGGAAGGATGCCATGGCCTACGCTCAAAGATAAATATCTCTAAAATAGCTAAAAGTTACCACATTACCAAAAAGGTGTTCATTAGTGGAGGAAGGTATACTCGTGTATGGGTAGAAACCCCTAAACATGATTGTTGGTGGTTCGGTGCGGAGTTCACATTCACGTCGTCGTAAGTTTTGGCTTGGCTTTAAGTTTCACATTAAAATAAAGATATAATGATGGGATTAACTAAGTGTTTACAAACATTAAAAAACCTTAATAAACATTTTAAATCGTTTATTTTTCGAATAACAAACTTAATGTTGTGTTTAAATGATCCAAAAATGGTATCCATCAAGTTGTTGAAATTTATTTATGCTTATTATTATTTTGTACTTCTAATTAAGAGTAGAAACCAAATATTTAGAATTTCAAATTTTAATATATAATTCCGCTTTATTTCCATAAAAAATATTCACACAATGCCACAAAGATTAGGCAACATTTGTCCTCAGTGAGTCAAGCCATGAGAACTTAACGAATAATAAACGAATAAGTTTTGTATTTACTCAACATTCACACGGTTCACAACGTTGGTAAACAAAACACAAGTTTGCGTACAGTTCTTTACAATTATGTTTGCCCAATCTAATGGGCAAAACATTCACTTCGTAGCTGTCAATAGAATCAAATGCTCGTACTCGTATTCACTCTGTGTGCGTGTGTGGGCGTGTGTGTGTATGTGTGTGTGTGTGTACACACACCTTTCTACTGGTTACACCATGGTCGTAATTGGCTCCCACACTGGGCCCGCTTCAAGACCAAAGCAGCGCAAGTTTTCATAAAGTTTTATCTGCTAGCTGCTACCTGATACACTCAGAGAAAACTCAAGCTTTAAGATTCTTGAATTAGCTGCAAAATATTTATTATATTATATTATAATATTAAGTTTGATATTAATTATAAAAGTTAGTAACTTATATTAGGAAATTTTGGGAGAAATAAATTAAAACTTAAATATGAAAATGTTCACATTGGTCCATTTCTTTTTTCACGCAGTGTACCTGCTGGCTGTTATATATACCGGGGGACCCAATCTATATCGTTTTGCGCGACTTGTTTGCTTTCAATTTGTATACAAATTTGAGAAAGACACAAAAAAAAAGAAGCAAAGAGAAAAGAAAAACGCTGCCTCGTTGCGTATACGCCGTGTGGCACGGCGCTGCGGACTTCTTTTGGCCAAGTTGGGCGTACCATCTTTATGATTAGCTATTATTATTTTGTATTATTGTTACGGCCAAGTTTTTCTGTTGCATATTCCGCTCATATTTCAATAACTTTTCCTTTAGTCATTTTCCCGCCGGAATTACTTTTGTGTGCCAGCAATGACCTTCCCACAACGGCTCATCTGACGGCCTCCGAGTCTGACTCGGGCTGAGCTGAGCGACTGGCCTCAATGCATCAATGCAGTCTCTCGCACGCGTTGGCAACCCTGAAATGCGTTCGCAGGCTCGCATTGTCCTTGCCGCCTTTTGTCTCTGGCATTGAGTGCGGCTTGGGCCACGATTGCAACTATTTCGAGATCTTGCAAGTGCACAGCGCATAGTGAAAAATCGTGGGCGAGACTGCCTGACTAGGAGATGCCCTGTAGCCAGCTAAGCAAAGCAATTAAAACTTAGAAAAAATATCTTTAATAATCTCGACAAATGGATTTGCCTGTTGATATAGTTCAGGAATATGTCTATCAGTGTTTTAAGCTTTTCGTAATAAATCTTGAATATCCTCTGCAATGCTATCAATTGCATAGTGTCGCATACTTTCAGCGTTGACTGTCAATCGCTGTCCCCTTGGTTTATTGTGCACAATATATGTATATCGCTTTCTTTCCTTCCCCTAATCCATCTTTAGCCCTATCGGCTGTCCCCAAATGCATTTGCATGCTGATTGCTTTTGCAGTTTGCCTTTGCCGCAGGGAGATGCAATAACTTTGATCCTGCAACAACAACAACAACAACAACAACAACAGGAACGGGGCACATAAAACTTTTAGCAAGTGGCAAACCCTCGAAGTAGACAAGTTGCCAACTAAATTGCTTTTGACCTTGTCCTAAACCCCTGTCCCCTCTCTTCAGGGTGACAATGGTCGAGCGCTAAAAGCTTACAAATGTTGTGCAATTTGTTAGCCGTAAAGCTGGTCAAGTATTGAATAACAACAAGTGCCAAGTACCAAGTTGACGGTGCTACCATGTGAGGAGGAGGTGAACGGATGTTGTTTCCTAGGCATCACGCTCCACGTAACTGCTTACAGACTGCTTACAGCGCATATGCTTGTGGAGTTGGTTGCGCAAATGAAAGCAAGGCTCACAGCAACAACGGGATTACGTTCGACAGCGCAACAGTTATTCAACTGCAATAAGCGTTGTGTGTGTGTGTGTGTGTGTGTGTGTGTGTGTGTGTGTGTATGTGTACAGGATATTATTTGATTAACAACCAAGTGAGAAGGTCAGGCAACAGTTTAAATAACATGTTATACCTAAAAAAAATACCTTTAAAAGCGAGTCCAATTAAATAATTCAGATTTTTGCTCGGCTTTTTATTTTGCGGAAATTGATGATACGATTAGTGATGGTAAAAAATTCAAACCATCGATCTATCGATGTAGCAGCATTTTCAAACTCTGTTATCTTTTTTACGATACTTCGATGTACATTGATTCTTATATATAAATCTGAGGCTAAACCTGTTGACGCCAACGCGAACGCGTACTTTACGTTAGTGATATTAAAGTAAATCGATACATAGATTTATCGATAGTCCAGCAGCGATATTTTTCAACTGTTAATCGATACTCTTTTTTCCCATATATCGACGCATCGATCATTATCAACACGATTTAAAATCAGATAATTGGCATTACCTTTTCGATTAGCATAATACTACTGCTATTGGTACATCCACTACTATTTTTTCTAGCTCTTTTACGAGAACTAATAACTACCACTACTACTACAAGTGCTTTTACTACTACTGTTTTCCCTTTGAGTACAATACTACTTGTGATTCTGCATTTACTCCTGCTGCTTTTACTTCTGAAACTTTTACTACTAGTTCTAATTTTTGTACCACCTTTACTTTTACTTCTACTATCAAATTTTTCTAGTTCTTATTGTACTACTTCCAATACGTTTCCTATTACTACTACTAATACTAATTCTACTACTACTTTCACTTCTAGTACTTATGCTACTACTGTTTATACGTATTCTTCTTTTACTAGAATTTTTCTACCTCTTCTATTACTTGCACTTCAATTACATCTAATACTACCACTTTTACTTACTTCTTTTACTATAATTTCTATTGTCTCTACTACTTGCACTTCAATTACATCTAATACTACTACTTTTACTTATTTAACTACTACTTTTTCTTATTATACTCATTCCATTTGTTCTATTTGTTCTTCTACCGCTTTTCTTTTTAAAAATAACCTTTACTTCTTTTGTTTTTGCTTCTTCGCGATCCTTCAGTCATCCTAATCGAAATGTCAAAAATCCGTTTTCCTGCAGAATTTGCATCGATCAATAAGCAAGAAAAACGAGTAATTCATGAGCTGCGCATCTTTTTAGACTTTATGGTGCTATTAAATCCTTTCAATCTGGTTTACACCATGCACACACACGCACACACACACCCACACGATAGCTTCTAAAGAGCTTTTCCTGGGCCAGGAGGTGAGACGAGATCTAATCAGATTTATTTGCTTGCTGCATTGTTGTACGCTTGGGCTTGGCCGGGCCATAAATAACTTTCGGCTTCTGTTGCTGTTGCTGTTCTTGTTTTGGCTCGGCTCGGTTTGAGTCTTTGGCCAGGAAATACACCTTTTAACCAAGTTGCAAACCGGAGTGGAACCCAGCCCGGAGCCGAAACCCGCCAGACTGCGACTGCCAGCAGCAGCAACAACAGAAACAGCAACAACAGAAACAGCAACAGCAACAACAAGCTCGCAATAAATCACGAAAATTGTCGCAGCTCTGTAGTTTGTTATTGTTGTTTCTGCTGCTGCTGCTGCTGCTGTTGCTGTTTGCAGTTTGCTTGGAGTTTTCATTTTATGGCGACTGGCATTGTTGTGACAGTTGTTTGTTGCTGCTGTTGCCGCTGTTGCTTCTGGCCAACGTCCTCCGCAAATCCTGTCATGCAAATTATGTTGAGCCTTTTGTCCAAATGCAATGGCCTGGCACATATTTTTTTTATTGTGCACCCCTCGCCAGGCTTTATTATATTATTTATTTTTATTTACATGCCTCATGCTTTTTATTCGTTTTTTCGTTTACTTAACATGAGAAATTGTAAAGGCTGCAAAAAAAGAGAGAAAAATATTAACCGCGTTATTTGTTCAGTCGTTTTGCCTGGCAAATGAAGTGTATTTAATTTGTGCTTAAATAATAAAAATTACAACATTTTCAATTTCATATTCACCGCAACATTTTTGTGTATTTAGGATATTTACGCTTTGCAAACATGTTTTTTCGTTTTAACAAAAAACGTATCTGAAACTCTTTTGTTTATTTAGAAAATCCTGAAAATCATTGATCTTACAGCCTCGTGACAATATTTTCAATATTTGAAGCGTTAACTTTGTTCAACACATAATACTCAATTCAATTTCTTTGCTCACCGAATTAAATGATGTTGCTAAAATGTATGCAAATTTTGTATTTATTTTATTTACAGAACTTTCGACAGGCGAAGCTTAAAAGGGACGCAAGTGGAGCAAGAATCAAAATCAAGCAAATTGAAATTGTAAGTGAAGCATTTTGATAAATGTACATTAAATTGTGCTGTCAGCAGTGTCAACACCAACAGCAACAGCAAAGTCACTGCCAAAGTCGTTGTCAAATGACTTGAAGCACTTTTTTTCCCTCACCGGGCCAACGGTGCGTATGATTGATATGCGAATGTAATCGTGCCTGTGCAAAAGTTGCGGCCGCCTGAAAAATAAATACGGCGCTAAGGCGTTAAATAGCGCGTAACAACCACCAGAGGACCCCGCCCCCTCCCCCCCCCCCCCCGCCCCGTCTCCGCCACGCCTTCTTCTTCTCTCGCTAGAATCCATTTACATCAACAAACTGGCTTGTATTGCATTTTCAGGACAAACCGGCAAATTCTATTCACAAATTTACCAAACACTTTGGAGTTATTGAGCGAGAGCTCAGCATTGTCTGGGTTTTAATTAACTTATGTACTCGGGCTCTTGTGTCTATTGTCCTGGCAACACGAAGGACATGCACCCAGAGAATTTTATCGAGAATTTTTGTAATGAAATTCAACCAAGGTCGAGAAGTTTTAAGCTGAAAAGCTATGGTTTTTGCTTAGAACTTTTTTGGCTTTAATTCTAAAATTCGTAAATACAAAATGCAATTAAAGTCGCAATTCTTAGAAATGTTGGTTTTATGTAGGTTTATGTTAGTAAATTCTTATAATACATGTTTTCTTGTTAAGGGTTTTCAAATTTTCAAGCACCATTTAAGAACGAATAGAACAAATAATGAACAAAACGAAAGGAAATTTGCATTTTTAGGGCTACTTTTCTCTCACTGTACAGACAGCTAACCGCATGTTGCATTCAGTTTTAATTACAACGCCTACGGCCAAATGCAGTGTCAAACAAAAGTTCTACATTTAACTAAATACGCACAATGCAGCAAGGCTTTAGAAGGGATTATCTAAGCGTCTATGGATATTGATAAGTACAGAGGGAGAGAGAGAGACAACGTGAGAGTGAGAGAGGTTGCGACAAGGACACAGTTTTTGTGGTTTGTGGTCTGATGCAGGTGCTTGTGGTTGGATTTGCTTTACTCGAATTTTATTCCACAGTGGAAATTAGAAACGGGAACATTTGCCTCTTAAACAATGGAAATTGTAAAGTGTTAATACTTATTCTATCTAAATACAAAAGCGGATTATTCTTTGAACACAAAAATAGCACAAGTACATGAATAATGACTGGGGGCGTGCATTAAAGCAGCTTTAAGTCTACATTCTATTCAATGTTTAACTTGATCAGCTTTTATAATTTAAGAAATACTAGTTAATAGTTTTAGTTTCAATGTTTTTCAAGACTTTTCCAGATACATAAAAATGATGTAAGCATGAATATGCCTCTGCGATAGTTGGGTGCAGGGTATCTGTTCAACAAATTTTAAGCACTAAGCTGCTTAGTTGAAGCCGCGCTCCATTAAACTGCGCTGTTTGAGTGCTTACCTAATTAAATGCTTCGTAACAACTTCGTTTGCAAATTATTAACCCAACTTTTGCCTGTTACAGCTGCCACCCTTGTGGGGAGGAGGCGAAGGGGGCTCTTGTAAGCTGCAACACATATAACGCATACGCCCTGTTAAACGTATGCAAAGTTATAATTCGCAAGAGTTGCCACGGGGGAGGCTGGCGAGTAATGTGTGAGGGTCACAACGACACGTGCCAAATACTTGGCAAAGTCAGGCAACCGCAGAGAATGTGCTTTGAAGGGTGTGTGCGATGTGTGAGTTCGAATACGAATTCGAATGCGATTGGCAAAGTGAATGAATTATGCAAGTTGCAGGCAGTCGATACCGTTTTATGTGCGTCTCTGTGCCATGCAGCATGTGGCAAGTGGCATGTGGCTTAAATTGAATTTATGCGCTGGCAACGTTTCCTTTTCATTTTCGGTGTCAAAGCGACTTTCAATTTATGCGCCACATGTTCGACTTGTCTCAAGTTGCAGCAGCAGCAGCAGCTGCTGCGAGAATTTCGCGCGCGCGTTTTCGCATCTGCTCTAATTGTACAGCCCGCTGGCGGCTTAAATATTTCATAGAGAAATGTGCTTCCGTCGGCATACAACTGGCGGGCGGGCGAGTCCTCCAAAATGCCCACGGGCTGATAAAATGGCGGCCGTGCCAACTCATTTGACGCCCGACCGGGCAAAACGTGGCCCATATCCGCAAATGTCTTTCTGCCAGGCCGAGCGAAACGTGAGAAATAAATTTTAAA
This sequence comes from Drosophila nigromelanica, assembly GCA_004149465.1. Classification (NCBI taxonomy): domain Eukaryota; kingdom Metazoa; phylum Arthropoda; class Insecta; order Diptera; family Drosophilidae; genus Drosophila; species Drosophila nigromelanica. The sequence continues at coordinate 69,641 of SCDS01000047.1, forward strand.
TGCAAAGACGGGCGGACAGCGGCACATGTCACTGGGCGTGTGGGGTGTGCGTCGAATACCCTGTAAACGAATTGTGACGCGGCAATGCTTACAATATACAAATGCAAAAAACGAGTTTGGCAATTTATGTATAAACTCTGTTATTCATTTTAAAAGGTCTTGAGTTTATTTCTCAAAATTGTAGAAAATAAATTCAAATTGCTGACAGACAAAAAAGGGCATTCGATAGTCATTCATTGGGTTTATTTAAATGTTACTTGTTGAATTTGCGAAAGCTGCGTTCAAGGTAAAGCATGCGAAGGACACGAACACGAACACGGACACGGACACGGAGACGGACACAGAGACGGGCAGGGAGACAGACGCCAACGACACTGCATAAAAATCCATGACAGAATGTTACAGATTGGCCAACGCGAAGGCGGCCAGAAGCTAAGGCGTGGCCGTAGCCTCAGTCTCAGCCTCAGCCTCAGCTGGGGAGAGCCGGACAAGGCTGTTAAACGAGCCCCGGGCAAAGCTCGCGATGAGAACACGCACGAGAGCGACAGAGAGCGGAGTGTTTGTTCAACGGAAAGAGAGGGCGAATAAGACTGAGAGAGCGAGTGAGAGAGCTGTCTACGTAAAGCCGGCAGGCAGGCACGCCTGCATATTTAATCCTGTTGATTTTTATTTGTTTCCGTGTTGCTGCTGCTGTTTTACTATTTTTATAGCTTTTTATCTGGCTGATGATTTTGCATGCTCTTTGTTGGCACTATACCCATTACATTTAGATGGTAGAGTTTTTACATTCCGTTGTCTGTCAAGGTCGTTCAGGCAGCTAGCTTATTACTATATATAGTATATATTGCCTTTTCCGGCGGACAGTGCCAATAATTCTGGCTATTCGCACGCCTCCGCAGCGTCATCAACGACATCTGAATAAATTTAGAGAGAGGTGGAGAAGGATATCGAGCGGGAGAGTGAGCGGATGAAAGGAATTGGTATCAGCTATAAAATGGCTGACATTTGCACATACTGCAGTTGTTCCGGCCAATGCCCAACTTGGCTAAAAGGTCGTCGGGATATCGCGTGGAATGTTCATTGTAAATTCATATGGGGTCTCAAATAGACCAAAATACCCGACAACCGACACGCTTTCAATTAGAGAGCACTTAAAGTTAACTCATTCGATTTGCTATGAATTATCAATGAAACAGTTCGGACAGGTAAAAAATCCAATAAAAACAAAAAAAAAATAATAACAAAATCAAATTAAAAGAGTATCTTTCATGGGTTGTTTTTGTACTAGTGCTCAGTTGGCACTATTTTTAAAAACATGTTCAAAGATTGGTAATGGAAATGAATTCGCTGTTCATTTCTCTTGACATTTTATTTAAACTGACAGTTTAGATTACTGCAAAATCGGTTTAGCGAAAGAGAAAAATAAAACTTTGTTTTTACGTTTTGTTGTTCTGTTGAATATTTACCTGGAAAATTAAATATGTAGACTTGGTATATACATACATATATGTGTTATTATAAATATAGAGCTGCTCTACTGCTTATGCGAACTGTAATTATAGTTAGTTTATTTACTTTGAAAATTGCCACGGCGTGGGCACTTGGCCAACAAGTTGGCATCGATTTTTGGCAAGTGTTTTTCGAATGCAGTTGCTGATTCTTCTCCGAACTTTACAATTGCCAAAATGCAAATCACGGCGAGTGAATCAAAATATACAAATCAGTTGATTTATTCTGCTCGTGAATAATAATATAAAAATGAACTGATTTATTCTGGGATGACATCAGCTAGAGACGCTTGTTAAGCTGCACAAGGTCGAGTGCTGGGAAAAAAAACAAAAATAAATAATATATATATACAAATAAAAAAAAAGTGGCAACAGTCACACAATTTTAATTTCAATGCCGCTATAAAACAGAGCACTCGCTACCGACTGTGCTAAATAAATCAACTCCCCCGCACCACCCACCTCCGCCACCTACCGGAAACTCGTAAACTGGCGCAACAATTTGAACAAGGGCTCATTAAAAACCAAATACCGTAAGCCAAAACACTGTTCAAACAAGCGCTTCGACAGAAGCGTGAGAAATGAGGGGACTTGATGAACGAGGAGAAGTAGGGGGAGGAGGCGGATGAGGAAGGATAGGAGTAGGCAGCGGAGCCAAGTTGGTGGCCAGAATGTGGACAACCACACAGCGGGCTAAACACGTCTAATTAAACGCGTGCACCACAGACGCTGATCAACCAATCAATCAATCACTCAATCAATCAATCGAGCAGCGTTTAAAGCTGATTGATTTACTCTTGTGACCGGCAGAATAAGAAGAGAAAGAGAAAGGAGTTGTAAATTGTGGATAAAAACACCATATGCAGTTTGTTAAATAAGTCAAAAAGGTTTATCATATAACTTGGCCAAATCTGAACCGATGTTGATAAGGCGTGTTTATTTCTTCATGGTTTAATTCATAGATAAATTCTGCTTTTAAATCCTGAGATATTAGTTTGGTTTCAATTCATGTAAAATAATTGTATGCAAAAAATTCTATATGAACACGTGTCAAAACTTTAAATTACCATAACTTGGCCAAAACTAAACCAATTTTAATAAAAACAATTACGCTTTCTTCATCAATTGGCCACTTTTTTAATTCTGCATTCAAATCTAGCCACACAATTTTTGGTCGAAATTCATGTTGATATAGCTCCTAAATTCGGAATCAAATTTTTTATATATAGTTGATACCTAATTCCGTAATCAATTTTTAATCTTTTCTCTTCTGTTAATTATTGTTAACAGAATATACACATCCCGAAATACCTAGTCTCAGTCATGTCATTATACAGTATGTTGTCACGTAATCCACAATAACGTGCTGGCCCGCGTACATTAAATACTTAAGGGATTTAAGCCAAGAGCCATGAGTTAAATATTGGCCCACAAGAGAATTTAGCTGAGCCAGCTGATCGGGCAACTTAATTGCTCGACTTTTAAAGCTGGCAGCTAAAAGTGAATTGGGGAGCAGCAACAGGCCACTGTCGCAACATCATCATCATCAGAGCGTCATCATCGTTAGCGTCATGTTAGTTAATCAAAGTGCCATTCTCAGTGCTTGCGGCTATTTGTGATTTCCCTTTTATCATCTTCTCTCCCTTTCCTCTGCAAACATTTTAAATTCCGCGAAATATACCTAAAAATTGTTATACCATTTTGTGGTTTTCTATGTCTGTCTCTTTCACTCTCCCTCTCCCTGTCTCCTTCTTTCTCTGTCTCTCTCTCTCTCTCTATCTCCCTTTCTATTGGTATTTCTCGCCACTCTGTCGCAAATCGGCTTAAAGACGCGCCAAAGAATTCGCTTTCATCTCGACGCGATGCTTTTTCTTTCATAAAATTGCACTTGTTTTCTTTATTTGCTGCTGCTGCCCTTTCTTTATTTTTTCTCGCGCTTTCTGCGTTTACTTGGTAAAATTCTAAAATATCTTGACCGCAACAAAAGCGCCAAATTGTGCCAAGCTGTTTTCTCCACTTGAAGAGACCCAGACACAAGCCCGTGCGAATTTGGTGTACTTAATCAGCTGAAAGCGTGCGCAAATGCGCTAGATCACGTATACGCCCGGTATGACTGGGCAGAATTGATTTGCAATGCGCTTGACTAGCGTGGGCGGGAAGGGAAGCTGAAATATTGTTAGCTATTTCCAAAGCATTTGGGAATAATCAGCTGCATTTAGATGCCAAAAGGGAGTGCTAGCCATAGAAGAAGAAGTAGATGAAGCAGCAGAAGAAAACAAGAAGAAGGCGAACTGGCCTGTGAAAAATGAGCAAATTAAATAATAAATGTGCTGCAGGCAAAATGTACAGTCATCGCTAGATAAAGACGATGATATCGTCAAAAATAAGAGCGCAAAATAAAAGTCTGCGGCTTAATAACCAGTAAGAAATTTATGATTTAAACTTTATAAAAGCGCTTAAAGTGATTAAAACAATTACAAATTTGGTAAGCTGGAGAGTCATCATTAAAATGTAGAGGCAGTTCAAATATTCGATGGTTAAAATATTTACGGTTCAAACCAATAGCTCGCTTTAAATTTTGGTTCATGTACCTTTTTTTATATCAACAAACCAAGGTCAAGTCTCAGTTCATCACACTATTCTTTATTATTACATATTAATTTATAAATGAAGATTTTATGAAAATGTTAAACTTGATCGTCTTTAATGACAAGATGACGAGAATGAACAGCAGATAATATATATAGATAAAGCTAAGATTCAGAATTAATCTGCAGACTAGAATTGAGACAAAAGAATATTGCAATTATATGTAAATAATGCCAAGTTATTTGGCTTAAAAAGGCAAAATTCCATCAACTTAGATAAATGAGGGCTACCGAAAAGGAAGAGTAAAACCTTTTCACAGTTGTAGTGCGCAAGTTGTAGAACTTTTCAGTTAATTGAAACGCGGCCACCACCGCACCACCGTCATCGTTAAATGCTGCCTTAGGAGCTTTTCTGTTCCATTTTTATTTAATTTTTTCCTTGACGTCTTCATCGAGCGCTGAAAACCGCAAACTAAATTTAAATTTACTGCAGCCACACCAAAAACATTTCCACAACTTTGCCACAGTTTTTTTGCTTTTTCCACTTTTAATTTTGTTCCTTTTGTTTTTTCCATTTTGATTTTGCTCAAATATTTGCTTTTACTTTCCAGCCAACAGTCGCTGGAATTGCAGTTGGCTAAAAGCTGAGTGCTGCTTGGCTATAAGTCACCCAACTTGGCTTTTAGACGCTTAGATTTGTTGCCATTTAGCGGGAATTGCAGCCGTTTTAAAGTTAAGCGTGTGTGGGCGTGGCCCCACGGGCAAGGAGTGGCCCAACCAGGTGAACCACTTTGCCAGCTGGCCCACAGTGGGCAATATAAGTATACACACAGCCACATCGCTGTCAAGCTGTGCCCCATTATTTTTACCCCATTTCAACTCTTTCCCTCCTTTCAATCTTTTCACCACCCCATCCCACCCATTTTTCCTTGGCCCTTCCTTTGGTTTATGGCCTTCACGTAGATTTGACATTACATCGATTGACTTTTGATGTGTTCGATGGGGCAAGCTACTAGCCAAATAGTTTACTGCCCGCTGTCCAGCAACATTGATGGCATGCATGGCATAGAAATGTTACTCATACGCCCCGTGGCAGTCGTTTTGCAGGGCACTCACGTAAATACTTTGATCACTTTTGTAATTGTATTGCTATGGGGGCAGCCATTAAATATTTATGGTCAATTAGAGGTCGCAAGACAACTAACACAAGATTATGAAAATTGCACTGGAAAATGGTTTTCGAAGGGATAAATTAAAATTTGTATAAATGTTGACAGGCTAAAAATCGATAGCTGAATAAATAATGATTAACCGACAGCTGAAACCATAAAAGCTGAAAAACTGAATTTGTACAGAAGTAATTATTTATAAAATGTTAACTATTACAACTTCCAGAGGAGGGTTTGTGGAGGTATCCCCTTTGTATAACATGAGGGTTCAAGGTTTTTGGGCAGAAATAAAAATTTTATTCCCTTAAATGAGATTATATAACTAGCTTTAATTGCCATTAGTAGGTAACAGAATTCTTGTTTATAAAAAAAAAAAAACAAAATAGAAAGAAAAAATAAATCAATATATAAATAAATGAGATGGAACAATTTTTGAATGTTCAGAGATTTTCACTTTAATTTTTACTTTATATTGGGTTTTAAGTGCAATTTTAATAATATTAATAAGTACCAACCGCTTAGTTATTATTTTTTTTCAAACTGGGCAATTTATTATTTAAAGAGCTGCTATTATTATTTATTATTATTATCATTTGATGAAGCATTTTTCTGTTCTCCAATGCTGTTGTCTAGTGTAAAATTGAATCTAGATCCATTTGCCTTTTGCCTGCCGCTGTCCATTTAGCTGATGTTTCAGTTTTCCAGCTCGCCCGACAGGACGGTAGCCTATTGGATTTTTGTCAGAAGACAACTGATTTCATTAACTGACCTTTAATTGCATCATAAATGGCTAGCACAGCTATTTGGAGCGACTTGCCGGTAATTTATGCAATTGAATTGCGACTCAGCCTAACAATGAGTCCCAGGAGACAACCGGGCAGGACTCTAGAAGACTCCGCCGTTTGGCCGTGACGTAGCTTGGCATCTGATGCCGACTGCGAAGAGGGTCTGAGCCCCATTTTCCAATCCAAGTAACACTTGTGGCATCTTCCGTTGCTTGCCGCCACTAATTATACCCTGAAATGGCTAAATATGGTCCATATTGCACCGTCTTCTGCAAATATATTTCATAATATTTCCATTTTTGAAGATAAGTGTTCTTTCTCGTTTTTAAATTTAAGCGACGACAAAGAATGCAAATAATAAAAAAAAATATATTTTAACACATTTTTGCATTCTTCCATTTAAAAAAATTTAAAATAAAGCCAGCATTTCAAAATATTTTTCCTTGATTTTTGGTCTATAATATAATTTAATATTAACAGGGTATCTGATAATATACTATATTCTTCAGTCAGCCAACTTCAATCAGCGATACTTATTTTCTATAGCCCACTTTGAGGCATCTTGGCCACGGCCCTCAGGCCAATTTGGCCAGTGTTGAGGCCTCAGATTGAGCTGCTCGTCACGTAATGCGCAGGTGAAACGAAAACGTCGGACAACATCTTGGCAAGGGGCAATCATTAACTGCGGCCAATTGTTGTTGTTGCTGCTGCACGTGCAACCAGCTGTGGCACGGATCAGAATTGGTATCCTTCTGTTTACTTCGTTGTTTTCATTTGCTGTACTCTTGTTGAGCGCTGATAAGCTTTTTGTTTGGCGTTTCGCTCGGCAATCGGCCCTTTTAAGTAGATATGGGTAGGGTATCTGTGCGCTCACGAAATTGTTTGGCAAGAGCATTGGAAGGAAGTGGCAGTGGTAGAGCGCACTTTTAGGCTATTTATTGGGAACTTGTGTGATAAGGATGTATTGTATATATGCATATAGTCTGTAAGTATATATGAAATGATATAGATAAATATTTAAAAATGTTTGGAGATACATAATAGTCGTCTAAGTAGTAATAGTAGTAAATAAAATAAATAAATAGCAATCGAGAGCTCTTCTAAAATTAATTTATATTTATTTAAATATTAATTTTAAGCCATCTCCGTCTGTCCGTTCGTATTCATGCTCAGATACACCGTGAATATATATCAAAATTAAATTAGTAAATTTTGTGGAGACCCAACAGCCTCTAAGCAGACATGTCTGTTGGCCATTTTGGTGTTACGTACCGCATTTTGCCAGCCATAATAAATAAATTCGCATGCATGTTTTTGGCATATAAAACGGCGACAGCCATTTGACTTGCGTTCTTTATAGTATATAGCCATATATGTATATGCAATGGAAATTCTCTCAACAATGCAAACAGCAAACAGGCCAGCGAAAGCTGTTATATTTAGATATTACGAATTGGCCAGACAGGCCAAAAGCCGCACTTGTTGTCAGCTCTGCTGAGCGTTTTTATACTTTTGCGGCTGGTAAAATACATATGCCATGAGATATGCAACGCATAGGAGACAGATTCGATTCTATATATCTACCATATGTAACAGGAAATTTTTTACTTTCGTATATGTTTCATGGGCATTCAGTGCTGGCCAAACTGTGCGTCGGCTTAATTAACGATGTGCCTATGTTCGTCTGCCTGTCCTGCTGCCTCTCTTTCTCCGTCTGTCGCTCTCTTTCTGTCGCTTTTCAGTCTGCTTTTAGGCGCGCGTCTGCTGCAGAGCTACGCATTGGGATTTATGCGTTAAACGTGATTTTTACACCGTTTTCACTTGTCCGTAAACCAAACAGCAAACAGCAGAGAAACACAAATAAAATACGAGACCAAATGAACCACAGCTTCAACTGTGACGCTGCCACGCCCACCACAGCCCAACTCACCCTTTCACGTCAACACGAAAAATACAAAAACACGTGCCTGGCGCTGCCCCAGGGGCATTTGTGGCCCTGGCCCTCGTTTGTTTATCTTGGCCACCGAAAAACAACAACAACAACAACAACAACAGACCAGAAGGAACACGTTTAAATGCTGTTCAGCGTCAGTTTGTTTTTGTTGGTATGCTACTTTTATTTAATTTTTTTGTGTTTGGGGGGGCAGGACAGTCATACATCAAGCCTAAAATATTTGTTGAGTATCATGAATCATAGATGAGATATCCTAGACGTTGTGCTGGAAATGTGTCACATGTTCTAAGTTTTAGCAGACGCATTCGCGAAGGGAGTTGAACCCGAATCCGCTCACTAAAAATAAACTAGGTCGTTCTGACAACTAATCTCTATTAGAAGAAAATATATATATTAACCCATTCAGCTAGAGCAAATAAAATCCATGCACAACACTAATTCGAACTGAGACACGACTGTTTTTACTTATTTTTCACATAGAAAATTCAACTACTGAGAATTACAATCCAGTTGTCTTCATTTTACTAAATGACTTTATTTCTTATACTTCCCATCTTTCAATTTATTTATTTAGTGAATGAATGAAAATGCTGTAAATCAACAAGCAAAACTTTAAGTCTTATTAAATATTTAAATATCAAAAATATGATGTTTATTAATACTGCAAATGGGAACTGTTCGCTTTGAAATCCCACACAAAGGGTCCAACTTAGTGAAATTCCTTTGCTTTTGACAGACGCCAAAGTTTATATAAATTTGCCGGCAATATTGTACGGTGGAAATACAATAGCGCTGCTGAGTGGATTTTCTTCTATTATTCGTCCGGCAGGTGCTTCAGTTTCACTCTAAGCCCACCCGCGGGGGAAGGGGGGGAAGGGGCTTGATGCAAAGCGCGGGGCTTGCTTTTAACATTTATTGGCGGAACGTGACCGTAATAAGCCGCTTCACACGCAAAATATGTGTGCGAGCGGCAATACAAAAGTGCATTAAATATTTACTCAATCAATAACACACATATTTTTGTAGGGTATTTGCGGGGGTGGGCTTGGGACGTTTCAATTACCTGGGCTCTCACTTTCGAACTTTACTTTGTTTACTTAATATATTTTGTGCTCGGCAACAGATTCCTTTAAAATGACTCCGCGCTTCGGTGAAGCTCCTCGAAATATTTGCATGTATGGCTTTTAGGCGCGGGGTGGCCCCCCAAGCAACCGGAATTTTGAATAATTTATTAGATCTGTGTTAAGCAAAGCAGCTCCCCCTCTCTCTCATCTGAGCTCATCTCAATTGTTGACTCGCCTTGATACAGAAGCTCCTTTGTATGCATATATATATATATTGTACATACATATTTATATATGTACAGATGTTGTTTTGTTTGTCGGTAAAATTATGCGTGAGTAGCTGAAATTGATTTGATTTTGTCTGTCCCCTTGTCTACTCACAACTTGCTGCGCCTGTGGCATCAACAATATTTTGCGTCTTGAAAATTAGTTGGCAACCAGAGATTGTAACCTCTTAAAGACTTAAGCTAATGTACTTAAGTTTTCAACCATCGGAAGTGATCTAAATCCCCCGCAAGACGTGTTTAAAGCACTTGATACACTTGAGGGTGCTCTAAATGAGTGTGCTTGACGAGCAGTTACCCTAAACTAGTTATTTGCATATATGCATATAAATTTAAATTTTAAAATTAATATATATAGTATGACTAGTCGAATTATTCCAACCATTGCTTAGTGGTCTATTTGCTAAAGATACCCTTATTCACACTTTAGATAACACTAATCTACAAATGAGGATTGAGTGCTCCAAATCCTTTTATGCCACCCAAAAAGTGCCATATTCTTGAATTACACCGTTGGTTCTTTTCATAATGGGCGGGGTGGTCCCCAGCCACATGTGAAACTGAGTGAAAACAAAGCTCATTATGAATCACACCGAAATGGCCATGCCACAAAAGTTGTTAGGCATGGGAATTGAAGGGGTGCCAGAGACGAAGACCGAGTTGGCAACAGTGCCAGAGATAGAAATGCTGCTCGTTGAGCGGACAGCACAGTGGGGCAAAGCCGTTGTATTTATTACATATTTCTTATTAGTATTACTTGGTTTTATGTTATTTCAATTAATTTAACGTGTATTGGATTAAGTAATGCATAAGAGACGTCATATATAATAATATACTCTTGATTCGTAACAAGGCATAAGTAGCTCTAAATATTGTATATATTGATAGCATATATACAATACACATATTACATATTTAAAAGGGTATTTAATTTTCTTGTTTCTCGTTTTTGTTGCCTTGACTTTCAGCAAGGTGTTTATTTATTTATTATAATCAGTTGACAAAACAAGTGTCAACGAAAGTAAATATTATCTTAAAATATCTTATAATAATACAAAAGCACCGACACGATATTTTCTTTAAGTGCCTTTACAATCAGAAATGCAATTAAAACCTATAGCCAAATAAAAAGGCGTTAAATGTAAAGTGTGAAACTATTCCAAATCGTTTACAAAGTAATTAGTATTTGAGAGCTAAAGACAAGGAAAGAGAGGAGGATTAAAAAAGATGGAAAATCACTTAGCTGTTTTCAGCCCCTACTCAGAATTGAGGGTAGTCGGCGATTTCCCGAAGCTATGCTGAATTTATTAGGGCTCCGTGTGCATAATTTAATTAAAGTGGCCAGCCGCTTGCTGTGGGCCTCTTCTTGTTTTAATTGTTGTTGTTGTCGCTGTGTGTTGGCATTGTTTTTAAAATTTAATTAAAACGCTATCAAAAGCAACAGTTTGCCGTGCCAACAAGTCTGGCGCGCTGTCTGGCAAACTGTTAACACCAAATTGATTGCCCAGCCATTTGGCAACAACTTTACACACACACACACACCCACACCGTCACAGACACACACTTGCGCACACAAATACACTTATATATCACTTGTTCGCCACATAAGTCAGACACTCACGGATTGGATTGTTGGAGCCCCACGAGATGACATCTCGAGTGCGCAGTCATTTAACTTTAACTTTGAAATCCTTGGGCTTCATTAAGTACACACACACACACACACACACACACACACACACACTCACACATTCGTTTTTCTCCGCAAAATGCAACAGTCCGAACTCCGGAACAGTTTAATTAATGTCAAGCATTAAGTGTGATTACGTCAAGTTCATGAGCTGCTGCAGCAACCGAGTTCAGCTTACAGTTTTGCAGTAATTACATTTGGAGAGCCTTGTTATTACGTTCAACTAAAACAGTAAACAGGCAACTTTTAGTTAAAGACTATTCGCTCAACTAACTGCAAGTCTGCTGTTTAGTCGCGTTTCTAATTAAGCAGCCGACAAAAAGTTGCAAATTGTAGTAAAACTAATGTTTACCGAAGAGAAGGGATATATAAATGAGGGCATTAAAACAATAAATATTAAACGATAAATATTAATCAAATACCGTTTCATAATATAATTATATTTAAGCTATGAAAACGAAGTAAGGAATAATAATGCTGTAAAATACAAACTTATAAAACTAGATATTTTTATAGTTAAATAGTGTCAGATAAATAAAATTTATTGTGGTAAATAATTTGAAAAATCTAGTTCTTAAAATTAAATTGCAAGAGAACTAAACTAAAATTCATTTCTTGAATTTATTTAAAATTTTCCTGTTTAACACAAGTAGTTCGTTCCAACTGAATAATTTGTTAAAGCTCTCTTGCTAGTCAAATTTACTTATCTGTAACTCTTTAATGCTTCTCCTTGCATAATAGCTGCAAAAATGCAAGATATGGTTAAAGAACGACAAAAGCCAAGTTAAAGAACAACGAGAACAAAAAAGAAGATGTGGAAGTGAAAGAAGAAGAAGAGCGCACGAAACATTTTTAACATTTTCATTTAAAATAACTTTTAGCCTTAATTTGTGCAATTCATCAGCAGAAGAAAGCAAAGGGCCAAAACAAAGACAAACACCAAGACAGAAACAGAGGCCACGGCTAAAAGCCAGAGGAAGATGGGCTAAAGAACTTCCGTTTCCAGTGGGCAAACGATCAAGAATAATGACGGCAAAGAATGCGAGAATGAAACAACTGGAATGCAGCTAAAGTCTGGGAGGGGAACATGCAATTGAAAACAATTAGCAAATATGTTCTGGCCATGGCCAGAAACACGCACGTTAGCTGCTGCCGCTGTCTGCGATTGGCATCGCAATTTTTCGTCTGTCTGTCGGTCCCATCAAATGAAAATTACTGCCAATGCCTGCGATCATCGTCCAATCCATTTGGCAACGTCTTTTGCTCAATTGCCAACTCATTCATCATTTTTAATTATGACAATTGCCTGCTTCTGGCTTTTCTAAGCCTGGGAAATGTGCGGCCGCAGGAAAGCAAAAAGCAGCTTGGGAAAATAATTCAGCTCACGTGCCTATTAGCTGTTAATGGCATTGCGCACAGTTGGCCAGTATTCGTGCCATCTAGGCCCTTAACCGGGCCAATCAGTTCTTTCTGGCTGCCGCTGCCGCTGCCGAATTAGGAACTTCGATTTATTGGCTGCCCGAACAGATTGTTTGACGCCCAATAACATTTTATGCCTTGCCCTAATTGAGTTGCCAGCCATTGAATCAAATCCGTTTCTTGTCAGGTAAATTAAAGTCTATATAGGTGCCGATTTGATCTATATAGGTGCCGATAAAAATAATACTAGCAATGTATGTGAATTAAAAATTATTTACCCAAGTGGAAATAACTGATTCTGTTTTAATTCAAATATTTCTAGAAATTCGTGGCAAAAATGAAAAAAAAATTTATTAGTAATATGTATATCTTTTTGCTTTCAAATCAAACTTACCCTGCCATAATTTAAGCGAGCTATTTTCCCTCTTAATGCGAAGAGACCTGTCTGCTCTAATCTCTTAATCAGGCGAGCGCCAAGGTAATAAAGTCGTAAATGAGATGAAGTGGAGCATCATAAAATAATAATGAGTGTCCTTATCGGGCTTAGAAATGAAACTAGCCATTGTCGGGCCGCACTTGAGAGTAATTTGTGTGAAAGCAACAACAACAACAACAACAGCAACAGTAATGACAGCAGAACTAATTAAATCAAAACGCATATAAATTATTCATTATAAATATAATTATGATTGTTTAAAGCGTCGCAATACATTTAATCTGCTGAATGGCATTTTAATGTGAATTTAATTAATTTACAATAGTCGTTTGTACGAATAATTTACCCTATTTTGCATAATATTTCACATTTTCTGCTGTTATGCAATGTAATTTACATGACAGCTGGCGAACGCGGCGTATGCGTAATGTTTTTGTTCTTTGTTTATTGCTGTTTTTTTTCGACAAAATTTAATACGCTACACAAATTACACATACAAATAATTACTTCAACATGACTGAAATTTGTCGACTCTACTGTGCTCGGGGTAAAGGTGTGCCACTAGCACAGGGCTAGTTGGGGGCGTGGCACTGTCGACGACCCTTCCTGCCGGGCTTGACAAATGTGCCGCCCCAGACTCGGAGCACGTATGCAAACATGCCAGCAGGCAATCTGCCAGTGCCAGGACACAGCCAGAGATGAGATCACAGACGGTGATTTTAAAAGCTGTGACATTCACGGCATTCAAGGTTCAGTGGCTGTTGTATTGTAGTGGAAAGATTTGATTGAGCTGCGACAAGACTTGAAATTGTAACCGTTTGTTCATAGCCTATGATCTAAGTGAAAGACTGACCTCATTTATTAAACATAACACAAACATATATATATATTCTTGATCAGAAAGACAAGTTGTGTCAGAAACTATTAGAGCTAAAGACCGGGAATAGCGATCGATGCTAAAATAATAAGAACGAATTTTTGTTTTTTTTTTTAAATTTTTTTATACAATTTCTATTTTTTAAATATATTGCTCGTAAACCATATATTCTGATATTTATTTTTATTGATTAAAAACTTTTTGTTATATTTAGAGGCATTTTAAAAATAGCTGAAACATTTCTCGGGAACCTTATTTACCAATAACTTTAAGTATTGTGTAAAAAATGCATATTTGCCAAAGGTTTTCGTCGACTGCATTTTGACATGATCGACTTTAATGAGTAACCATAAATGGTAACTATACTGCTACAGGGTATTGACTAGTCGGTCAGGTTCGACTGTAGCACTGATATTGAATTCTTAAGTTGCTTCAATCACATCATTCACTTAGTGGCTGAACAATTGTCCAACACTAATCCGAGCGCAGCACAGCACCGACATGTAGTTCACAGTGCCAGCCATAATTGAATGCACATGTAAATATTGCATTTGCCATGAATAAAAGATTTGCGTCCGTTTTTTGTGCATTTCAGCAGCACTCGGACATCAATCAAGCTGCAGCGGGTGGCGCGCATGTTGGCCGTCTAGCGGATCGCCCCACATCCCCACCGCCCCACCCAATCCCACACAGTGCCAGCCAAATGTATGCCGGTCGCGCCACGCAGTTCGCCAAGACCATCAGCAGCATGGCCTGCAGCATACAGAAGCAGCCCTCGCAGCCAGCGCCGACGTCTGGCGTGACCATGACAACGTCCGGCGTGGGCATGGCGGGGACCACGACTGGAATGGGTGGTGCCAGCGGCGCTGGCACTGTGCCCTCCACGCCCAAGGCCAACAAGGCAGCCCAGCAGCGCGGCTCGCTGCCAACGGACGTGCATCAGCCCCCATTGGAGTTCCAATGGCCGCCGCCTCTGCCCGTGTCCAGTCACACGAGCAATCTGCGTCTGAACATGATGAACCAGGATCCCAAGGACCTGCACACGGCACGCGCCATCATCGAGGAGCTGCGCTCCAAGGTGCGCTTCCAGACGGAGCACATCATGAAGTGGCGCAAGGCCTACGCCATGCAGGTGAGTCGAGTCTACACATTGATTTTGACCGAACCAGTTCAAACCCGGAAAATAATTTTAAAAAAAAGCAGTCAAACTCTTAAATCTAAATTGGGCTGGCTTACCATTAGCGAGGCTCGAACCCGCCTATAATTATTCTGCTGGAATTAAAAAGAATTACCTGTAGCCGTAAAAATCGTTAATATATAATAACCTTTAGGCTCAGTTCATATACCGAATTTTTTTCAAAATTCAAAACTTGATTCAAAATATTTTGAAAGGAAAATTTTATATATATTTTTTTAACTAAAAAAAAAATTCCTTTTTTTTGTAATAAGACGTAAATTGTTCTAAAGCAAACTCTAACACTGCTGCTGAGCTAATATAATATATAGTATTTATACATATAATAGTTTTCAACCATAGAACATCCCAGACTAGTGTTGGTCTTAGCCAGAGGTCGCAGCTGTCAAATTGAAATAGTTAGTGACCCACTCAATGTCCAGGTACTCGGCAGTCCAAGCCCTGATTGGTAGAGAAACCGCAAGGGGGATTGTCGGAAAAACATTTTGGAAGTATTTCAGCCGATCAAAGCTACTACTTGTGGTGGGCGGTTGTAAACAATTGTGAGTGTACTACGTACTACTAGAAGTGGAGTTGAAATAATAACAAATAGTTTTTTTTTTTGTTTTTTTTTTTTGTTAATGATATATTTTATTGTTTTTCAAGGCGTCGTTGCCTTATGAACAATATGTTTCTTTTAATTATAACTATCTCCTATATCAATACATCGATTATTATCAAATTCCGTGTAAAATTGATGTCCATTTCGGATTAACATCATTAACATTTAAGATGGGCCTCACCTCACACCAAGAGGAAATATTATGTCGGACAAAATGCATTCATTGGTACCGAGCAGAAGCAGCCGCATATACAGCAGCTTAATTGACGCTTAATTTTAATCAGTATCTCACGGAAACTTCTCGACTTTAAATACACACACACACACACACACACGCACAGACCGCAAGCTAAAGTTCCTAAACTAAGCGTATGATTTTTATGAGATTTTCGGGAGAATGTATGATGAATAAAATTTGTAGGAGAAGCTATAGTCGAAAAGTTGATGTCTGCAGATTTTGTATTTTCCGAGACGAATGTTTACAATCGAATATTTATAGTTATTATAGTTATAGTTTCAATTGCTTGTTACCTTTTACCATTTTCATTGGGGTTCATACACGAAATATATTTTCCACGGATTTTATTGGGCAACTGGTTCAGTTCGAGCTCCGGTTCAAGCTTTTACTATATCGGGGACTCTCTCCCTCGCTCTGCTTCTTTGTTGATTAGGTGCAGCAACATTATCGCTATCAGAAGGAGAAGTCGGATCAGATGAACGCGCTGACGTCGCAGCTGCTGCTGCTGGAGGCGCGGCTGAAGCGCAAGCAGAAGCAGATCGCCAGCCTGCTGAGCCACCGGGAGTTGACCATTCAGCGGCAGCAGAAGATTATCGATACGCTCTCCACGCGGCTGGTGGACCACGGCCTGGAGAGCATCGAGGCGAGCTATGCCAACGAGCTGGACTCGCTGAACGATTCCGATTCGGCGGTGGTGCTGGAGGACATCGACTCGGACAGCAACATGACGCTGGGCACGCGCCGCAAGAGCGGCGGCGGACTGTCCGGCGTCCTGGGCAGCGATGGCATCACCATTGTGCGCTCCATATCGGATGCCATCGAGACGAATCTGAATAAATATGGCGCCGCGCGACGCAACAATTGCTTCCTGCGTCGCCCGGACATTCTGGAGACTGTCTACTCCGTGGAGGAGGATCCGGAGCCCACACCGGATGTGGCCGAGAAGCGGGACAAGTTCAAGAATCGCTCCGACAAGGCGCTCAGCTCGAGCTCCACTGAGGGACAGATTGATGCAACATCAGCATCAGCAACATCTGCATCTGCAGCAGCAGCAACAGCAGCTCCCGCAACCAGTACGCCGGAGAAAGCCAAAGACACGACAATTGCGGCCATGCCCGTGCCACGTCGCCAATTGGGTGCACTGAAGCGCTCGCCCAGCCACGATGCGCCCTGCACCACGCTCAGCGTTAAGGTGCCCCAGCTGCAGCCGGCGTCGCCGCCATCCGCGGATCAGGCGAACGGCAAGTCGCAGGTGACCACCTACAATCGGGTCATGTCCAACCATCGCTCGGTGACGAAGCCCAAGGACGTCAAGTACAAGCGCATCAACAAGGCCAAGTCCAAGAGTCTCGAGGAGCTGCGTGGCCGACTCAAGAATCTGGTGGAGCGGCCGGGCATCGATGGGGGCTACACTGCCGGCATGATGCCGCAGACCGCCCAATCGTATGCGTGACACACGCCGCAACCTCTCCCTGCCGACCACCTGGCAGAGACGTCGACGTCGACGTCAACGGCGACGCCGGCAGCCACTGCAGCGACTGCAGCGACTGCAGCGACTTCAAGCACATCCGCTGGCCACACGCCCGACCAGACGACGCCGCAGCGGCACAGCTTTCCCAAGCGCTCGCTGACGCTGCCGCGCATTCTCGTGCCGCAGGCGCTGCTCGGAGCATCGCACTCGGGCGGCGCCAGCGGAGGCAGCGGCAGCGGAGGCGGTGGCAATGGGCGTGGCGGCTTCTAGCAATTAAAGAAATTTTTCATACGCAATTGTGATAAAAAGTAATATTTTTCTCCTGCATCTCTCGCTCGCTCTCTCTCTCTCTCTCTCACACTCGCTCTTACTTACACTCGTACACTTAGAGAAAAAAGTTCAAGTTAAGTTAAGTTCAAGTTCAGCCAAGGTCAACATTTTTTATACCCAATTCATTCAATTCATTTAAAAAAATTTTTAAATTATTTTAAAAAAAACCAAGTTATACTCATCAAGTACTCAAATTCTAGTAAAATTTTATTTAGATTCAACAACATTTTTATACCTGTTTCCCTAATTCCTAATTACCGACATTTCTTATACCCAATTTATGATATTTTTACACTCCTTTTACATCAAGTATGCAAATTCTAAATTGCATTTAGATTCAGTGTTCTTTTCATATTTTTGTCATATGTATAATTAATTTAAGAATATTCCAGAAAGAAATCCAACTGAATTTTTGATGAATTCTATCTTTATCGTATTAGCATTCAGTCGCCCCTTTTTCTCCGAGTGTACCTTTAACCTAACCTTTTGTAACATTTGTTTCCTGTACTGTTTTCCTGCGCTCTGTCGTTAGACTCGGCATTTAATTGAATTAAGTTTTATGTTTAACGTTTTTATTTTTAAATGAAAGCAAACGCATTTCCACTTGACTCTTATAATAAAATTACACATGAATAAATATATTACAAAGTATACATGAATTAACTGTTTATTATTTAATTATGACAATTTCTTTACGACAAAAGCGTATGAAAAATTTCCACAACAAAAATAAAATTTATATATGTATGTATGTATATAAATGAATATGTATAAATAAGTTGAACTACGAATGGAAAGGGTCTGTGACACATTTGCGTTTATCGAGGACAATACGAGAAGCCGACAAGTTCAAAGTGAGTGTATTTGGAGGTGGGTATACAAACATACTTAAACATAAAGCACGGTATCTGGGTGAAAAAATTAAGTAGGTTAGAAAATTTACAAATTAAATATTGCACTTAACTTGTATATAGGTTAGCCACAGCCTGTTGTTGCTAAAAAAGATTTTTTCAAAATTGGAATACTTATTTAAAATTCATTCGGAACACATATCTTAACGTTTCTAATCGATGTACTAAACAACGTGAATGAACAAGTTAGCTTTGGAGCATCGAAGATTTAAGATTTAACACTCTTGCAGATAAACAGCAAAGATGGGATTATATATGCATATGAACATAATATTATTATTTCCGATTGTGCCCATTGGAAACTATTAATTATGAGTATACAAGGAAACTTGTTCGTGTTAACAGAAGAAGATGTGTTAAAAAAGTATACAAAGAAACTTGTTCATATCAACAGAAGAAGATATGTTTCTGACATATTGTTCCCATCGGAGGGCTAGGCCAAATACGTGGGCTGCATTAGGGTTTAAAGATGTCTTCTTCTTTTCATCACACATGTCTTGACCAAATTATAATACTTTCTGCAAGCGTATGAAAAAAGTCATATTTTCTTCAAAAAGTCTTTGTAAAATTGAAATTATACTATTTTTTTTAGAAACTTTCGTTTTCTCTTTTATTTCATTGGCTAAGCTATAGAATGTTTTGACTCCTTAATAAATCTATTTAGTTGTGTAAGCTCTACTCCATGGACTGTCTTCTAGATAACAGAATTTAAGTGAATAAAAGCTGTACGTATAACTGAGTAAAAAATATATGAGCATATATTTTCTTACTTCAATATGCCTAACTATTTTTACAAATTAAAAAATATAATATATATATATCAATAAATGTTTACGCATCTCTATAATTAATGTTAATTAGCTTAATTAAACATAATTATTAGGTAACTGAGAGTCTATTTTTCGTTGAAATTTGCAAATTATTTTTGAAATTGTTATAAGAACTTTGAAGCCGTGTGCTTTATAAAGTTAAAACGTCATGTGTACCTTGCAATGATTAGGAATAATCAAGAATATATATGTATTGAAAACGTATATATTTGTGTTAAGTGTTATATGTAAGTCAAGTAGAGCATATGCGTGTAAGAGCCTTAAATATATA
The DNA here is from genome assembly GCA_004149465.1 of Drosophila nigromelanica. Lineage (NCBI taxonomy): Eukaryota > Metazoa > Arthropoda > Insecta > Diptera > Drosophilidae > Drosophila > Drosophila nigromelanica. The sequence continues at coordinate 89,262 of SCDS01000047.1, forward strand.
CATATATAAACGTGGCTGAAACAAATCTCAACTAAAAACAACTCAAAGTACAATGCTCAAGCGGCGTCAATATACAAGTATTTCTATAACGATCGATAAACATATGTGTACAATATTCCAGTTTCAAGAAAACGTACCTAAAACATTGCTGTTGATGTTGTGTACCTAAAATACAGCCCACTGCTAAACCGTTTCATATAAATCTTCATAGGGTATTATGCAATCACATGAACTTCACGTACAATATGCAAATATTATAATAACGAATCGAAAATACGTATAATGTATGTTGTAAATAGAATTAAGCAATCAAATCAATTCCCTTGTCAATTTAAAACACGATATTCAAGCTCAATTTGTCTACACGAGTACAAAGGCATTTTGAATGTATTCACAGTACTCAGATGTAAAGCGTATTATTCTGAATATATGAACTAAGTGTTTACAGTAAATTGTAAATGTTCAATTAAATAGTGTAGTTAAATTTAAAAATAGATATACAAATACATAAATATATACATATATAGCATAAGTTACACAGTATTGAATAAATATTTCAGATATTTATATGCCAAAGAACTCACACCTCAATGTGCGGCATGATGCATAAGTTAGAGCACAGATAATTCTGCAATTTTCTATATAACTTCTAGGAAGCTAAAGTCTCTAATAATAATGCAAAATTTGACTTTAAAGTTCTCCAAATTGTCGTATTGCTGAAAAAGTAGCTGTCAAAATTTGTAGAACTTTTTTGGAGCTATAGAAATCATTTTGAGGATTGTGTATATATGTAAATGAGCTGTTGGTTCAAAAAATTCTCCACTTCTGTGCTAACTGACAAATAGAATGACAGCTAGAATATTACATTTAATACACTAACTAACTGTAATCGTAATAAGTTTGGCAATTGGCTAGCATTTTATTCATAATCGCTAATAAGATATGTGTGTAGTTGTAATTGTATCTAACCAATAGGTTATATAAGATCGCAAAAAAAAACGATCTTCTTCTAGATAGCTTAATTAAATAATAAACTATTTGAATATAAGTATATTAAATAACCAAAACAAAAAAAATTGCTAGCAAATACTTTTGAAATTTTGCTCATTTTACAAATTTTGAATAATTATGTAAAATTACTTTTAATTTCTGGCTTTGCTGAAGTGCTTAATAAAGCTAAAACTTAACTAACACACTAACCTTATTTGAGTTATTCCGGATATACATATATTTATCAATAGCATAACTGTGCTTTCACACAACACAACAATGGATGCGAGATTCGAACGTTCGTCAAGATTATATTTATTTAGACTGATTTAGCAAGCAGAGACTTAGTTGCAATCGGACAAGAAAAACGATCGGAAGCATGTCGATCTGCTCGTGGCTGGCCGTGCTTATCAGCAGTGGGCTTATCAGTCTGGTGAGTCGGGGCAAATTCGAAAAATTAACTGTGAATAATAGATTCAATTATTTTCAGAGCTTAGGCGAAACAGCGCAGCCAACCAGAGCAGCCTCCCTAACAGTGCGGGAAATCGAGCGACTTTACAATGATGTGCTGCACACCTGCTTGGAAAGCTCACGGGAAAAACTGAAGCAGCTGAACGATAGCAATGCCATTGACCAGCAATATTTCATTGAACTCGATCGGACTGTGGGCACTGAGAGCTACCATAGCACCGCCTACTTCATATTCGCCCTGATCAACAGCTCCCTGCTCAGTCGGACGCAACCGGACCAACTGCTGCAGCAGATGCTGCCCGTCGAGAAGGTCTCCATGCGGAACTTCTTCTCCCTGGTCAGGCGGGAGCTGCTCCAGTACTTCGCATCCACTCAACAGAGCAAGTCGGAGCTGATGCGTAATGTGACCCACTGGCAGGAGGAAACTGGGGATGGCATCGTGCTGGCCTATTTGGCGTTTCCACAACAACTGCAAGCTGAGGTACCGGAACTGCAGCTGATGGACTACATGAAACAGGCGAGGGGACTAGTGGAGGGAATTACGCAAGCACTGTTCAAAACTCTTCCATGATAACAAATAAGAGATGCATACGAAAATTGTCTGGCATTTTATTGAATGTGCAAATATATATAATAGGCAAAAGGAAGCATCTCCGATCCCTTAAAGTATGTTCTGGATCAGTATCAGTCTGTCTGCCTGTATGAACGATTTCAGTGGCAACAAAAGCTAGAAAGCTGATCTTTGACGCATTCATTTTATTTGAAATGATCGATAATCCTCTCCGTTTTCTTATTATCGATATTTTTTATTATTTTAACCGGTTCTTAAAATATCTCCAAAACTATGAGATCTAGAGCCAGATTTTGAATTCTTCGGGTTTTGGCTACAGACTTACGAATATATTTTTACATACAATACAATACTTTTATTAACTCCTCTAAATATTTTTTTTGCATTTTTGTGTATATGTATGAATGCAAGGAGATTGAAATATTTGTAAAGACAGATCGCAGGGTTCAGGGTATCTGCTAGTCGGGCGCTCCCTATTGGTTAACCAATTTATATGCCTCGGCATTCACCTGCCGCAGCGTGCGTTCGTATTGCTGCAGCACTTGCCGCACCGCCCGCAAGGTGGGCGTCAATAGCTCCTCCTCGCTGATCTTGCCCACGTAGTTGATCTCGAGGGTCTCCAGCTGGGCGTGCAGATCGCTGTAGCTGCGTCGCAGGTAGCGCAGATGGCGCTGCACCTGTCGCTGGCTGCAGCGAGTGCCGAGTGGGCGACACTGTTCCACGATCGACACAAAGTCCACACCCAGTTGCTCCAGGGACTGGGCCCACAAATTGAGGTCGACATGGAATTGCTTCGCGAAGCGGCGCTGCTGTTCATCCTGATGTTGCTGTTGCTCTTGTTCCTGTTGCAGCAGCTGGCGCAACTCCTGAAAGCTCGTCCGTCCCGGCAGAGCAACCGCCATCTGTTTTAGGGATCTGGGAAATTGTTATGCAACATGGAGAGCATCTAATACAACATACGCCCAGCAGCAGCAGCAGCAGCAGCAGTTGAATCTTGATAGATTGTCTCGCAATCAACATTTCAACTGAACGTTCTTATCACGACAAGCGAGTAGAATAAACTGATTATACAGATTATATAGAGCTGCCAGGGATCCCACACAACGATCGAGTTTGCCTACCGCAACTGTAGCGAAGATGGAGCAACACCCCCAGTTCCAATGATCTTGCAACTAGCTACCTAATCCTGATCCTAGTGTCTAGAAAACAAGCTGGAATATTATTATTTATATTTTCTAATTGATAGATTAGGCATTAATTTCAATTAAACTAAAAGTTGCCTGTGCCAGAAATGCAAATTTTAGTTTTATTTATATAATTAAAAATTAAAAATTTGAAGGTATTACCCGGCTTTGCCGGGTTAACATTCAACAAAAGCAACTGATTTTGATCACAATTAAAGTTTTTGATCTAATAAATATTTTCCGAGACGATAAAAATAAATCTGATAAGGCAGAAAATACGTAAAGGACCCGGAAATGGCGGATTCACTTAAAAAACTCCAGTCGGAAACCGAAATTTGCGCTTCTTCGATTACAGATATTAGAATAAAATAAACGATACTCTGTGATATATTATTTTATTATAAAAAAGAAAATTTCATTTTTTTAAATATTCCAATTAAGTAACATATAAAAGTGCAGTATAGGTTTCGCGTAGCAAGCGATTACATTTACTGAACTCTGACCTTTGAAAAGTAACAATAAATGCGGAAATATGTGCTCTGTTATTCAGTGTCGTAGAAATCAGCTCAGTGCTCACCATACCTGAGGGTTCGCATTTGATGCTCAGTTCTATTCTATTTGTAATATATTTTTTAAAAATTACTGCTAATTATGCCAGGGCCTAGGCGAGAGTCGAACACACTCTGTTGTATTTGCGGTGGACCGCTACCATCCGATTTAAAGCTATACGATTCAGAGCGATAGTAATTATTGGAAGAGCCATCGTCAAAGGGATTACTAGACTGCGAAAATCCGTTGGGCGTTGATAAAAACGGGCCCTGCGGGCGTAATGTACATTAAATATTTATATTTATATATAGTGACGGATTAAATTTGGTTTTGGCATACCGTTTGAATGGACAGAGGCATTGAGTTATAGCGGGAGACAATAAAATTACTGTTACGACTGCTGGGTCCGACGGGTCCTATGTGTCCAGGGACATAACCAAACGGCCTAAAGTTCGAATCAAATGAAGACTCAAAGTTTGACTGTGAAATAAATACAAAAATACATGTAGGTAAATGTCATTCAATATAATACCCTGTAATCATAATCAGCCAATGAAATATATAAGTATTTGTTAATGAGAAGTATCAACAGCATGTTTGATTCGACTGTCGATACGTCCGTAGCCATCCTATGCGTCGATAAATATCGATATTACGCCTTAGTTTGTTGAACAGAAAAGCAGAATACAATAGATTTACTTCATTTAGATTACTGCTTATAGTTCATACCTGGCGATTTCCACCGAAGTTATAGGGTATGCGTGGGGGTAGACCAGGATTGGGATATCTCTGCCATGAACTCTCTTCGTTATTTTCTTCATTGGAGGACGGTTCCGTGAGAGTCTGGGCTTTTGTGCTCGATTGCTGTACAAATGGAAAATGTGGATTTTATACCGGAACTTGATTGGCTACATTAGAACGCACCTCTGAGAAAGTATCTAAGAATTTCTTTTTTTGTGGCACGCTCTGATCTGTGTTCGTAGAGCTGTCCACGGGCTTAAACAAATCCGATGAAATGTTCCGGGTGTCCCGCTTACTGCGCACCTAAACAGAAAGCAAATCAAGTACATCCCAATTTGGATGAGAGAATTAACTTACCCGCTCCAACGACGCACTCTGGCAAAGCTAAAAAATGTTTCAGAGGTATGAAAAAAAAAACAAAAGAATAAATAGCTTTGCTATATTTAGGAACGTGGATTTCTTACCTCTAGCCCAATGAGCAGGCAACTTAGCAGAGCGATCACTTGGCAGAACCGCGGCAACATTTTCGACACGTCTCGATCTCTGAACAGCTAGCAGCAATATGACGACGAGTCCGATCGATCGATTGACCGACGGCGAGTTCAGCTTCGGGAGGAAATCAATAACTAGTTTGACTGGAAATGCGCGAGGTGGGAGAATTGATGCTTGGGGTTATCATCAATGCAGCCGGTAAAACCCATTACAGCCACGACTCGGAAATCAATGAACAGACTATATATACTATATAATACTTTACTACATAATATCTATGTGTGTATATAGGTAGCGAAAATTACAAATAAGTCTTCAACTCATGAGGTATTTAAACTGAACACGTCATTTTTATTTCAGGAGCCTAATTTGAAGTGTCCAGATTCCTACTTACCTAAATATAAGAATAAAATAAAGTACTTGGCACCTTTGTTTTTATGTTCGATCATGAGATTAATAATGATTCATTCTTCAGTTGAGAGTATTCTCAAATTGAAAATAAAACCAACTGGAATATGCGAAACGAATGAAAATGTCCCAACAAGGTGCAATCCCAAAATGCCCAAATACTAATATAACACTACATCTAAGGCAAGATTAATTATGAATTATGAAATCTATTCGATTTTACACTGCATTTATAAATATTCAATAACATCATACACTATAGCTTAACAGGTTGTTTTCCTCTGAGTTTACTGCTTAGCATTTCATATTTCATATTTCAAGTTCTAATATACATATATAGTTATTGTTTACGTCTGATTTGAATCACGATTTTCAATGAATGATTTCAACTAGCGTCTGTAGCCGTAGGGCGACCCGTAGCCGCGTGCCGGACTCGCATAGGGGTAGCGGGGCAGCAGGGGACGTCGCTGAATCAGATAGACCGGCGGGTAGCCAAAGCTGGGTTGTTCACTTGGCAGCTTGGGTGCCTGCTCCGTGGACTCTGGGCTCTTGCCCTTGGCGGAGTCATCAGCTTCATCGGACTTGGACTTTTCAGTGGTGCCATCGACGCTGTGGCTGGGAAGGCCATAACCCAGTCCAGGTGAGAAGCTTGGGAACCGCTGGTGATAAACAGGTGCGCCGTAGCTGCCGTAGGGCGGACGCAGAATGGGAAAGTTGGGGTAGGGATAGCCGGGATAGCCAGTTTCGGGCTGTGGCGTAGAGGTGTCCTTGGATGCAGGGCCGGGGTAGGTATTCGGATAGGGATAGGGATGGGCATAGGGATGGGCGTAGGGATGGGGATAGGGATGTAGATGTGGATAAGCCAGTGGATGGGCAGGTGGAACTTCTGTTTTCTTGTGTGCCTCAGTTGTTGTCGTTGTGGCTGCTGGCGTCGTCGATGTTGTTGTTGTTGTTGTTGTTGTTGTTATGGGGGATGTGGTCTCCACATTTTTAATTGTAGTTTCCGGCAAGGAGGTTACTTGGTTAAACACCGCCAAGCCTTCGTCCAGCTCCTGAAGACCCTCCTCGGGAAGTGACGTTGCCTCGTTCTCGACCACAATCTGCGGCAGAGTTGTCGCTTCTGCGGAATGCACTTCGTCATGGGCCCGAATCTGAGTGCAGCTGAGTACGGCCAACAGCTGCGAAAAAGGGATGCGATTGAATGAATGAACTGCGATCAGCAGCCAATTATAATTCTCACCTGGCCGAGCAGCAATAGCTTGAAATGCATTTTCAACGATCTTGTGTCTAACGCTTGCCTGCGACTGTTGGCCAGAAAGAGCTGGCGCTGGTTTTTTATAGCCGTCGGGAGTGCTCATCGCCCACTAATGCCACAAACAGCAGTCAGAACAGACAATTAAAATATTATGTCTAACACTGCACTGCACAACAAAATTAGCGAGACAAAAATGGGTCCAGCAAAAGTGAAGTTTTTAACAATTTGTGACACTCTTAAGATAATCTTGATAAAAATCTGCATATTTATAATAAAGTTAATAATAAAATTTTTGTAAATTAAAATTAAAAATATTTATTATTATATTATTATTATATTATTATATATTCTGCACTATCTATCTATTAATCGAACAAACTTTTACTAATCTTGTAGATTAATAAAAAATTTCAAACTAAAATACTTTTTAATATTGCCAAAAAATAGTTTATTTATTTTCTGTACTATCTATTTATTAATCGAACTATATTTTACTAATCTTCTATATAAACCAAAAGTTCTAAACTAATATACTTTGTAATATTGGCAAAAATACTTTATTATTATTTTTCTGTACTATCTATTTATCTAAAAAAAAAATCTAATAATGCTGTAATATAATTTTTTGTACGCCCTTAAATTGCATTAAGCTATTATTTACGGGTTTTTCGCTGGGCGCAAAACTATGCTGCATAGTGTAATTAATCAATGAAACAGATTATTTTAATACGTAAAACCCGACCAAGGGTAATTTTTCATTTGGTGCATCGGTAACCTGGAATTACCCAAGCTGCGTTCAGGTCCATATCAAGTCAGGAGCGCTCTTTGTTACCATCGTCCACATTGGCTCTGCCCGTAAAACGGGGCACCTGCACGAATCAATTTGTAAGTGGAGCAAAGAGCTCACTATAAAAGTCGCAAGACCCAACGGCACTCGCTTCTTTTGTTTGTTGTTTTTTTATTCAGATCGATTGACTGCACATTGACATGACCAGGGCCAAGCTGGTGAGGTGACTGCGGGAGGGATCTGAGCATTGGGAATCGAATCTGTTTTCTCGTTCTCGGTATTTGCAGCTGATCTTTGTTCTGGTACTGGTTGCGCTTGTGGAGGAAATGCAAACGGTTCCCCACACGGAAGTTCCTGCCGAAGGCGGCGCAGTCGAAGAAAAATCAGAAACAGAAGCCGTGGTCAAAGATGAGGTAAAAGCTGGAGACAGCGAGCCAGGACAGACGGAAGCCGTAGTCCAAGATGAGGAAAAAGCTGGAGCCAGCGATGGAGGACAGACGGAAGCCGTGGTCAAAGATGCGGTAAAAGCTGGAGCCAGCGAGCCAGGACAGACGGAAGCCGTGGTCAAAGATGAGGAAAAAGCTGGAGCCAGCGATGGAGAACAGGCGGCAGCCGTAGTCAAAGATGAGGTAAAAGCTGGAGACAGCGAGCCAGGACAGACGGAAGCCGTGGTCAAAGATGCGGTAAAAGCTGGAGCCAGCGATGGAGAACAGGCGGCAGCCGTAGTCAAAGATGAGGTAAAAGCTGGAGCCAGCGTTGGAGGACAGACGAAAACAGAAGCATCTAGCACGCAGGGACCCACACAGAGAACGACCACCAACCTAATGGATCTGCTCACTTACAAAGATTCGGAGGAGAACGGAGGTTACCCGTTCGCGCATCCGCGCGGCCCCTCGCCCGGCTTCAGGCATGTGAAAGCGCACGACGGCTTCCACGATGTGCGGCGCGAGAAGCAGTGGGCGCATTGGAATGACGCGTTCACCACGACGCTAAAGCCCCTGCAATTCAGTTAGAATTAGAGTTACAATAAAGACACCCTGTATACGGAGACAGCGGCGTGCAGTTGTTGATTAGACGGCCCTCGGGCCAAAACGAATGCAATTTGTGCGCCAACCTGCATCATAGGGCATCATAGTTAAAGCCACATCCGAAGCTGAAACATGCCGTTACGCGCTGCTTATTTGGTGAGCTTGTTGGGGGATGGGCGGGGCGAAGAGAGAGTTGGTGGGCGAACCGGAAATGTGTAGAACAAGGGAAATAATACATAGATTTGACTCTGTTCGCAGCTGGTGCTTTTATTGCAGGTCTGCCTGATCCACGTGGCACTGGGCAGGATCGGACATAACGTAGTACGAGCCCACGACGGCTTCGACAATATCAAGAAAGAGCCCCGTTATGAACACTGGCAGGCACGGCGTAAACATTATACAAGGAAACGTGTAACGCGATACGAGTCCGATGAAAGTTAATTGTTAACAAGGTCGGCGCAGCGCCTGCGATCTTCATGCTCCATTACGGTCATGACTAAATAAATGCAAGCAGGCGAATATAATTCACACTGAGTACAATCATTTCCCACAGTTTACCTAAGTAAACTAACTTATTTATTCATTTGTTTAATTTCCATAAGCTGCCAAAGCTTTGCCCTAAGGCCAACAGGTGGCCTCCCATGAATTCTGTCGTCGGGCTCTAGTTTCTTAACTGTAGAATATAAGAAATCGTTTAGACCCACAAATATTGTGTAGTGTCAAATCCAAATACTTTATATTAATATTTTGTTATCACTAGTCAAGATGTGCAGCAAACCGAATTATGTATTTCGTACACCAAAAGCTTTGAGCCAATGCCAACAGGTGACGTGTCGGCTGTGCAGCTTTGGTGTGTGTACAAACTAAAAGCACAAGCGCAGCCAACTTCACGTAGCTTCAAATTTTTCCGCGAAAGAGAAGTATTGTATTCAAATTGTTAAATTAAACCGATGTTAAATATATTAGTTGCGCCAAGTGGTTAAAAATGTGTAAATGCAAAAACGAAACTAAATCGCTACTGATTGCCGCCACACAGCTAATCCAGCGAGCGGACCTCAAGAATTGCGAACTTCCAATGCGGCTGCTACATCAACATTTGGTGCTCCTTCTCTTCGCCTGTCTGATTGGAGTGCAATCGAATCAAAATTCGATTTATCATGAGAACGATCGAGCGCGCCATTTACGGCCGCACAATCTGCACCGACCCCCGTATGCGGGCTACGATTGGGACAAACAGTTCGAAAACGAGAGACCTTGTATGCGATGTCCGGTTTGATCGAATAAATAAATAAATCAAGTACTTCAAACGGAGCAAAGGGAAAGAAACGAGTGCACGATGAAGAGCTTTGGGTTTGGCAGCGGCCATTATTTTAATTTCAACTACTCTTCTTGCTGGTTGCCACTTAAACATAGACGTCGCCCAACTTTTCGCTTAATTACTGTTCATTGAATTGGAATTGCAGCGCTTAGTTCTTCCACTTCTTGTTCTCGTAGTCCCAGTTGGAGGTCAGGCCGGTAACCGGGTTGATCTCCAGGTCGATGATGCGCTTCAGCTGCGCCTTCTGGTGCTCATCATCGAAGGTAACTGGCAGATCATCATAGACTGCAAGAGGTATGTTATATATAGTTTAAGATATAGACATAGATGTATATATCTATATATACCGAAGAGGTTCATCAGGATGGCGATCCAAATGGCGGCGGCGGTGAAGAGGAGGCCAACGCCCAAATGCATCTTCCATTCGCCAGTGCTGGCTTGCACCTCGGCAATGGTCTGGCAGAAGCTGGCCCGGTACAGGGCCTTGATCTCCTGTGGGCTGAGCTTCTTCCAGTCGCCCTGCTCCTTGGTGCGCAGCGCGTTTATCTCGTTGTTGGGCTCACGGAAGCGCACAGCGGGCATGGGGTAGTCGACACGATCGGCATAGCAGGCCGTGCCGTTCCAGCCGAAACCGACCACCTCGCGTTTGCCGATCTTGTCCAGCGTGTGAATCGAGGCGACGCTGCCGACCTGAGCATGGCGCGCCAACTGAGCCACCAGCTGGCGGCGCAAGGCGTTGTTGATTATGTTCAGTGCCATAGTTTCAGAGCTGCAATCAGAGAGGTGGTTCTGTTAGCATTTAGTTTTATTTGCACACCTCCGTTCAAGGGGGGAGCGCAGCCGTGACGCATATAAGGTTATGTAACACCTGTGCAGGCTACGTGCACGACATGAACATTAACAGTTAAACACTCGTGCAGTCTCTCTTTTTAGTACAGCTACTTATTCATTTTTGTAATTTATATTTTAATGCAACGCCTTCGACGCATAATTAAGCAATTTTTCATCGTTTTCGTGCGCCTTGCGGGCAGCTGTTGTGTAATCGAAAACTTTTTTTCAGTCAGCTTCCCAGAGGTATTTAACCAGCAGCTGCTGCCGCGTTCACCATAAAAACGTTATATCTTTGTAGCAGGAAATAATATTTTTGTATTTAGCAAATGCATAACATTAACCTTTACTTTATAAACTATATCACAATTACCAAATCTATTGTCGACCGCAGTTTGTTCTGGATAGAGTTAGTTATCGATTCGTTCGGCATTAGTTCGTATGAACGAGTCACTATCATTGAACGTGTGCATGTCGTTCATCTCGTTCATTCTTCCCAATTCGATTATTCGTTGGAGGACAAATAATGGCTTGCGTGTATCGTGCGTGCTTTCGGAGTTTTTTATGGTCATTTAGTATTATGTATTTTTTAGAGTATTTATATTTAGTATCGTTTTCATAATTTGGAAGTGTAACTGGAAATGCAAAAGGTGCTGCATACTTTTGTGCAGCACAATTTATAATTTGAGAATATTATCATTGCCTACTTGTGTGCTGTTCAAAACCCCAACTTATCTAGCCCATATTAAGTCCGATGTCGCAAAGATATACTTCGATCCGTATATGTCTGTAGAATCGATCGTCGTTTGTATGGTTTCCGAATTAGCACGTTGGCCATAAATTTCGTCGAAGTTCAGAATTGAACATTTTTAATGCCAATCGATAGTCCTGATCCGTACGAATCTGGCCGAGAATTCGGAAAGATATACTTTATTCGCCTCGTGAAAGTCTAGAGAATCGATCGCTGTTTAAAATTTTTAGTTTCAGAATTTGCGCGATTTCATGCGTGTCAAAGCGTAAAAACTGTATTTTATCGTAAAAATCTCCATCAAGTGCTAAAAGTAAATCCCAGTTATTCGATACCATATGATTTTTATATATTTTTTATTTATATATATTTTAGTTAATTTGATTTTGATTTGATTTCACATCTCATAAATGTACACATTTAAATTAGACAGAGACAGGACATATAATTTCAATATTGTATTTAATATATATATTTATTTTAGCTGTTAGTTTTGCTGCTGTTTTTGCTGTTATGGTTGTTGTTGTTTTCGTTTCCTTAGGAGTTTTAGTGCTGGTTAATTTTGCTATTTGTTAGGGGGCTTTGGGATTTTGCGGGCTTTACGTATTTGATTTCTCGCATTTTTTATGTATGGCATAATAGATTCTTTAAATAGTTTTTTTTTTTAATTTTTTTTTTATAAATATGCAATATGTTTGTAACAATATTTAATGATAATTAATGCAAATAATTAAACTAAAGTGAAAGCTTTTTCCTTTAAATGTACATCTTGTAAATATTGGTAGTAGCAAAAACTTAGGGCTACATTTACAATAGGTTTTAGTTTTTAGATATTTTGTTATGGTATAAAATGTTGATACCGTTGTAGAGCTTGTTTCTTAGATATAATTATGGGGGTTTTTTGGTTTTTTATTTACAAAAAGTGTGGGTGTTGTTTTTTTCTTTAACATTTAATGTTGGGTGTTCTTTTGCATTATTTTTAGTTTTTTTTTATTTTGTTTATTTATTTAATATTTTTTTTGTTTTGAGTTGCGTTGAGCATACGCAAATGGTTACCAGGTTTTGAAATAAAGTTTTATAGATGGGTGAGTTTTTAATATAATAAATATTTAATTTTTTTTATTTTGTATTTTTTGTTGTTTGGGCAATTTGCATTTTTAACAAGTGCGCTAAAAAGTGCAATTTTATGTTTTGCGTTTGGTGGACAGAGACAGAGAAAGAGTAAAAGAAGAGTGACAATGATACTACACTCGGAGAAATTTGTTGTTCTAAATTTTGGTATGAGTCGCATAAAGTTTACAATTTGAAATACGTTTGGTTCTGGACAACTTTTTTCTATAGTATGATTTAAAGTTAATAATATGAATAAAATCAATTAAATAAGTTTTATTTAATATTTAGGATGCGTGCCTAAAACAAGTCTTCTTTTTAATGTAGAATTCTTTTTAATGTAAATAAAACATAAATAATTATATAATAATTTTTAATAGTTTTTGATATAAGAATCTAGTTTGATTTTTGATGTTCTGTCCGAGTGCAGCTAAGTTAAATTTGTTGATTTTGGTGCAAATGGAAACCTCTTGAAACTGCTTTTGAACTCTAATGCGAAAGTAGTGCAAGAAATTTCCTTTGTGTGTGTGCAAGTGAGAGTGTGTGTGTGTGTGTGAGTGTGGAGGTAACCAGAGGCGTTTACGACGCAAGCAAACAAAAAAAAAACGAATTTGGCATGTAAGAAGTTGAGTTAATATCTGGAAAGGGGCGGTGTCTACTCGGCTCCCGCGGAGCTGTCCGGCGTGACATTGGAGTCGAGGCTGGCGCAGTCCGATTCCTGATCCTGTGCCTCCGAGTAGTTGGCGGCCTCCTGCAGGCGCATCAGCATGTTTAGCTATAGAGGGGAATCAGGGATTGAGCGACTAGTTTTGAGTAGGCTTTCCGTAGGTGCCTTACCAAGGGATCCTGTTGCTCGCCATTGCTGAGGGCGACGCCCTCCAGACCGACATCCTCGGCGTTGATCTGGCGTAACGGTGGCACCGAGTCCGGTCCGTAGGGCCACGGATATGAGTTGCGTATAAAGGACGAGGGATCGTTCCAGGCGCCACCGCGTCGTCCATAGAGCTGGACGCCCTCGCGCACCGCCTCGATCAGATAGGGGGAGAGATGATAGTTCCAGATGTCGGTGAACCACACCTGCGAGTCCTTCAGGTCGAGCGGACAGGAGAGGAACAGGCGCGGCCCAATGGTCACATCACTGCTGCTGTGCACCTCAAGGAAGCGATTGATGTGCTGCCACACGGATGGCAGCCAGGCGAGCACCGCGGCCAGCTCGGGCTGTGCGTGCTGCGTCTGCAGCTCCAGCTGGAACAGGCGACGGCGCAGAAAGCGGCCGAGGAAGCCTTTAACCGGCTCCATGTGGTTGGCCGTGAGCACCTGCGAGAGAGAGAGGAGATAGAGAGAGGGAAGGTTAAAGGAATGGATTCGCTGTTGGATTCGCTGTTGACCTACCCAGCGGAAATTGTGGTGCAGCTGCAAATTGGTGGTGTTGCAGGTGGCCTGCGACATGGTGCCAATGATGCACGGCAGCTTGGTGGCCGGCCCGGCGCTGAGCAGGCACGAGAAGACATCGCCCAGCGCGGAGGCATGATGCAAATTGTCCAGTATGATCACAGATGGCAGCTCCGAGACGCCGTTCGCAATGGCCGCCTGCTCGGCAATGTGTCCCAGATATTGCCGCAGATCCTTGGAGGTCTTGTGGTCCACGCTAACAACGAAAAGAAAGAGGAATTTGTATTTTGGCAACGACTTGAACAAACGCTCAACTCGGTACTCACTTGAACGTGGCAATGGCCTCCGAGGGATTGCCGCGGCCGGCGCGTGCCACCAGAAACTCGGCGAGGCGGCGCGCCAGATAGGATTTGCCGGTGCCGCTGGGGCCGCACAGGATGAGCCGGCGATGCTCCGTCAGCAGGCTGATATAGCGATGGACAATGCTGCGCGGAATGAGGCTATCAAAGGCCAAACTGCCGACACCTTGCAGGCATATGTAGAGGGTCTTCACGTTGCCCACAATGTAGCCGCAGGGCAGCAGCTCCGGGAAGCCCATTTCGGGGCCGCGCTTCGCCTCGCCCAGATGGTACGATGTGATCGAGTCCGTGTTGAGGCCCAGATTGGTGCCGGGATCGATGCGTGCCACATAATCCTTGAAGGTCTTGCGCACAATGTAGTCCAGATTCTGCCAGGTCGTCTTTCCGGAGATGTACGTGCAGGCGATCACAAACTCATTCGATCCCGTCGCCTGTCGCTCGCCCAATCCGTGTCCCTGTCCCTGTCCGTGTCCCTGCCCCGGCTGGCCCTGCTCCGCCTCGTGGCTGGCTATGATGGCGCCATTGGCATAGAAGTCATCCAGCTCGAGCAGCTCCTCGCAGTACTTGCCAAACGACTCCGGCTGGCCCAGATAGCAGGCAATGGCGATCTTCTTGCCATCGCACAGATCGGTTAGCTCCTCCACGGCGCTGGCCATGTGCACCGGGCTGCCCAGCTGGGCGCCCTCCAGCGCCGGCGGCGGCGGCGTCAGATCGATGTGCGTATTCGGGCTGAGCGGCGCAACGCCGCCGCCTGCGCTGCCACCAGCACTGGGCGCTGGCGGTGGCGGCGGCTCCGGTGCCGGCGCCGGCGGCATGCACTCCTCCTCCAGCTCCTCGGCCAGGCGCGGCGGCAGCTCCATCGGCGGCCGTGCATTGCCATCCGCCAGCGAGTAGCGTCGCGAGGCATCCGAGCCGCCGCCGCCGCCGCCCAGCGAGCCATTCGGGCTGATGGCCTGGCCGAGGCTCGCCTCGGAGCCGGCGAGGGAGCGTGTGGTGACCAGCTTCTGGAGGCGCTCGTTGTTCTGTTTGAGCGACATCATCTCGGCTCGCATCTTGTTCATCATGTCCTTGAGGCTCTCCAGCTGCGAGGCCGAGCTGAGCGCCTCCAATCGGATGTCCGTCAGCACGAGATCCTTTTCGCGCAGCTGCTTCTTCAGATCCTCGACCATGTGCTGGTCCTCCTGCTCGATGGCATCAATCGGCTTCGCGTTGTCGATCAGCGTCACCGTCTTCGCCGGGCTGCTCTGCTTGCTGGCCGCATTCGTCGCTGGCAGCGGCGGCGCCGGCTGCGTGGCCAACGCGGCCAGGCCCAGCGGCTCATGGAGATGGTGGCCATTGGGCAGCTGTTGTTGCTGTTGCTGTTGCTGTTGCTGATGCTGGCCCGCATGGCGACTGGTCTTCGAGATCTTGGCGTTGCGCGAGAAGGCCTTGGTGAAGCTGCTGCGCAGCCAGCCCTTCTTCTTGTTCGCCTTGTTCTTGTCCTGCGCCGCCGAGCAGCCCGAGCTGATCGAGTTCAGCGAGCACATCGAGTCCGTGCTGTGCTGGCGCTGCATGCCGATCCCGAGGCCCAAGCCATTCCCATTTGGATTACCATTTGGATTACCATTGGGATTGCCGCCGCGTGGCACCGGCGGCGGCTTCTGCTGCAGCATCAGCTCGTTCTGGGTCTGGCCCTGCGTCTGGACGCCCATGCTCTGCATGTGCGCGGTGGTCAGGCCCGCCTGGATCGACTGCTTGCGCAGCAGCTCGATCGTCTGCCGCATGTCCGTCAGTTCGCCATCCTTTCGCTCCGCCGTCGCCGTCAGCTGCTGCAGCCGATTGGTCATGTTGGACAGCGACTGCTCGAACGCGGACACCACATGCGCCTGTCAAATAGAGTGGGGGAGAAATTGAACTTAATTACACTGTGAACAATTTTTGGGGTTTGCCAAAATGAATTAATTCAAACTTGATACAAAAATTAATAAATTAAATCGGCTCCCACTATAAAAACTAGATTCTTAAATAACTTCTAAGCTAAAAGTTTGATAGTTTTGAAATTTTCACAACTTATAAAGATCGTACAAATCTATATAAAAACCAAAGTGCAAGTCTGTAATATTTGAATTGCGTTTAATATCCAATATCCGAAATATTCAAAATCTGCGTAAGCTTTACGACAACATAATAAACTCTAGCTCTAGCTCTTATACTCTCCGATATATGTTAAGAAAACCAAGTTTTGAAATCGATTTTTATCGATAATAATGAAACGGGGCAAGATATTAAAAAAATACTGATAAACTTGTCTTGCGTATGGCTTAAGAGAAAAGGTTGGGTTTCTACATGTGGGTTGCAGGATGTGAAAATACTTTTATCAACTATAAAACCATAAGAAATAAATTTAAAACCCACACTTATTTTGTTTTACTGTGCAGCTATTTTGTGGGTTTGGGGCATTGAGTACTTGCCGCTTCGACAATTTATCATCACAATTGAGTGGCCTGTCCCCGCCTGCCCCTGCCCCTGCCCCTTCCCCCCCAGCGCTATGCAACCCGCACGTCGCATTCGTGCCGCGCATTTTAAGCCCTGCTTTATATGCAAGTGGCTCCTCGAGCAGAACAACTGGCGTCTGGCCGGGACACAGATGACTCATGACTCCTCACGGCTGAGCCTCTAAGCGCAGCTCTAAAAACTTTTCAAAACTTGCTGCCCAGCAACCACCAGCGTCTTGTGCCGTCTGTCCAGACACCTGTGTCATAAACAAGCATTAGAAACTGCGTCCCAGCTCCAGGCAGCTCCTCAGCTCCGCAACAACTCAACTGTTTTGTTGTTTGGCCACAAGTTCCTGGAATATTTTCATGAGGCGACGTGACCGACGCTCGCTTTCCGAGGGGTCACATTGACCCCATCGAGTGACACGCATTTTGCGGGTTGTCAGCGGGTTGCAGCATTTTTGAACGCATTAATTCTCCAAGAGAGAATCGTAGTGAAGAGATGAGAAGAGAGGAGCAGAGCAGACCGGAGCAGAGGCGGACTAAGTACATCAAGCTAATGAGCGCTATTAGAGTTTTACATCAACTAAAAGACCTTTGGTTGAGGGGAAAATACCCTGTACAATTTTTTAAAATGGTATATAGAAACATGCAACACATTTTCCCCTCACACTAAGCGAACTGCATTTTTAAACACATTTAAATAACTCTATACATACTCTACATATACTCATTCAGCATTTAAAGATGCTATTCAAAGTTTGCTTATATTAAAAATCAGGGTCTTATTTTGAGTTAAGTGAATAAAAAATTGCAGATCTGTGTACTATAAGGGAACCTACATATAGAATTCGGTAAATATACATAGATTGTAAAAACTTTAAGATGTGTTTAAAAGTCTCACAACGATAAAGAAAGTTGTTTTGATACTAGATTTTATACAAATAATATAACCTTGTTTTCAGTATGATATATGACGGACTTTTTCGATCTGTCCAAAATTGTGTGTGGATGCTGATTAGTATGGTATGGGTTATATATTAATTTATAGATGAACAATTTGTAATTGATACAGGGTATACAAAAGGATAGATATCTGCTTGTTTGTTACTATCTACGCATACTATGTATATACATATATATTTGAAATGACTCAGCGCGGAAGTTGTAATTGCAATTTGCTGGGCAGACGTGAGGGCATCTCCGAGGGTAGACGAAAAACGAGCGGAAGCAGCAGCAGCAGCAGCAGCAACTAATGTTCAAGTGGCATTAACGGCAACAGCAAAGAAATGAATGAATGAATGAATAAACGAATGAATGAGTTGAGCAAAGAAGTGCATAATGAAGTCAACTAATGCCAGCAGCTTGTATCTGCAGTTGAACTTATTAAGTAATTGGCTTCTTCATTCATTAACTTCGATAGCTGTTTGAACTTGGTATCTTGATCTATAGGAATTACTTAGACACAAATAGAAGGGAGTTTAGTTCGAATTCATTTGAAAAATACTGATTGATCTTTAAAGTTAAGCTTAATAAAATAAGTAATAGGAAGAATAGGAATGTTTGGTTCTAACGCCCAGCTTTGATTGCCTATTAATTGACTAACATTAGCATTGGCATGCGGTTAGTTCATTTGAAATTATGAACAACTGATGCATTAACTGATATATGGATGATATCATCGCATTAACCTCTCTCTTTCTGTGCGGGTTACACCCCGATTGCAATTATCGAAAGCTGAGTAAATCTGACTTAATCGCTTTTAACCGCAACCGACTCGTATCTCTCCCTCTTTTTCTATAGTATCTGCTAGTAGTTCCTACCGTCTTACGTGCCTATGTTTCGTTTATTGATAAGCATCTAACACGTTTCACATTTTAATTTGCGTGCCGCTTATGCAAATTAAGTCAACTCGACACGCTCAATAGCAACAACAACAGCAGCAACAACAACAGCAACAGTAAAAACAAATACGTTAACAAAACAAAAAAGCAAAAGTTAACAGCAAAATAAACTGTGGGCCAGTTCTAGAGCTCAACTTGTTTATGGTAGAGTTCAAGGACGGCGCCTAAATTGCCCGCGCTGAGCTCAATCTGAAACTAAGTCTGAGCTCATTTTTTAAGTGCGCCGCCTCTCAGCGATTTTTGCTACTAGTTGCGCAGTTCTCCCTACCCCCGCCCATCATAGGCCACATTTATATAAATTGCTTGATAATTTACTTTAATTGCCTAAGTCCAAAAAAATGTGGCACGAATTTTCAGTCAAAATTTCTGTAGAGTTCCATTGTTATATTGAAAGATTGGGCTTCATTACTCTATATACATATACGTATTTATATAAAATATATATATACATCGGTTTAGAAGGTGCCTTCGTTTATCCTGCTTAACCGCAGCACCTCATTTTGTGGCCCATTGTGTGGCATTGTTAGAGCACGCCTCACGTTACTCATATGCACCGTAATCAATTTTTATATTACGGCTCTCTACGTGAGGCAACTCCACAAATGTGCCACCACACGACATAATGTGAAAAGTTGGCAAGAGTTTCTAGGCATGCGGAGCTCCAACGAAAAAAGGGTTGCCTAGGATCCTAACACTAACTGGACTGAGATCTGAGAACTGAGTACGTGGCTTATAATTTAAAGCGGTTGATTGTAATGCGCGGTTGGAAATGGAGAGGGGGTGAAAAGGTTGTTTGAAGCACGTTTCGCAACGTGTAAAATATAATTTAATTAGTCTGGCAACGTCAGCGCAGGGTTCCCCAAAATGCTCTTGATTTGAAGATAATGTTTATGGGCCCTGAGTAGTTCAACAGCGGGAGAAGGGGAATTTCAGATAAAATTAACTGGTTTAAAGTCGAGTATTTCTTTTTGGCTAGCTAATGCTCTAGACTGGTTCAACTATCTGGCAACTGCATCTTTTTTTGTTAAGAAATCAATGTAAGTATAAAAGATACTTTACAACATCGGAGACAGCAATGGTACTGTAAAATTGTAAAGAAATCCGAAATAAACATCGATTTTTTGCATTGGATTAGAAAATCGAAAATCGATGCATCGATAAATCGAAAAAAGATTATCGAGTTAAAATTGGAAAACATTGTTGCTGTTAGTATCGATACATCGATATAAGAATTGATCGATGTATGTCGAAATATCGTAAAAAAGTGTAACGAATTAAATTGGAAAAAATCGTTGCTGTTGCATCGATATTTAATTTTTTTTTAAACATCACTAATTAGAAAGGAAAACTATTGATTCATTCAATTATGTATATGTATTTAAAAGAATTTCTAGAATTTACAAAAAAATATTAAAACAAAAGAAGCAAATACAATTGACCAAAAAAAGAACAACAAACGAACGGGAAATTCGTAACAAATGCAAGTGCAAGAAAATCATAAACATGAACAACAACAGCATTTAGAACAACAATGACTCAAAGTGGTGCAAGGAAAAGGGAGAAGCAGACAAGAACTTTGTTGGCAACTTCTTCCTGCTACACAGCAACTGTTGCATGCTGCCCAACTATAAAATTGCTTTCAAACTGTGCGGCTTTACCTTCTGGCTAACTGTCTGCAAATGTTGCTATTGTTGCTAATGTTGCAGTTGTAGTTGCTGCTGTTATTGTTGCTGTTGTTGTTGTTGTTGTTGCACTTCATTAGCACAGCGACGGCAACGAAGCGTTAAGAGACGCGTTTCGCCTCGATGGACAATGTTAGGGAGAGGGTGGCAGAAAGAGAAAGAGAGACACAGAGAGAGAGAGGGAGAAATAAAACGATAGGTGGAGTAAAAGAGTGAATGGCATATGGAAAGTCAATTGTGCAGGGCTCCATATGCTAAATAACTTCAGCAACAGCAAAAAAAAAAATTGCTAACTTTAATTTGACTGCCAGAGCGGCTGTTGTAGTTATTGTTGTTGCAGTTGCTGCTGCTGTTGTTGTTGTTATTATTGCTGCTGCTGTTGAGTAAAATTTATTGCTTGCAATTTGCAGACAGCCGAATACAAAGTTCAAGTTCAATGGCAGCAACAACCAAAACAACAGCAGCAACTTGGCAATTTGGTTTGCACTTTTTACTTAGTTTATTTTGTCAACAACTTGCGGCAACTAACTGTAACAAATCGCAGTTGCCGATTGCCTTCGGTATCAGCTTTAGATAACAGTCAGTAGTTGATAAGACAGCGGCCTTCGATTAGTTTTACAGTTAGACCAGCGGCTAAGTAGGTCGCCAGCAGCAGCAACTGTTTCATGTTGCTGGCGTGCATAAATCATGTTGCAACAGCAACAGCAGCAGAAACAACAAGCACTTGACAATTGTGGCAGACATCGGGCGGCCATGTGTTGCCTGTGGCAGCAAACATGCCACGTAGGCGTGTGCACTTTGACCTTTTCAAATGATTTATGCTACAGCAGCAGCAGCAACAGCAGCAACTGCAACTGCAACTGCAACAAACACTTGACATTTGTTTGCTGAGCACCAGCTAAAGAACTGGAACAATTGTCACTGCCTCTGAAATTATTTGCTGAGGCCGGAGAAAGTTTGACAGGCACCGTTAGATAGACGGGCGGGTGAGCTGCGAGTGCGGGCGTATGTATAATTAATGATTAATGAAGGTCGCGGGTTCAACACAGTTGCTAGCAAAATTTTTATCTTCATTGCTTATACTTTTTTTGGCTGCCTAAAGTCGGCAAATATGCAAAGGTCTGATGATTTTGACCTTATGTTAAAGATTAAAGACAGCTTCCTAGTTCATATGATTGATTTATGCTGTGCGGCTGCTGATGACCTCTATGAGATCTGTTGAATTATGAGTGAAAATTTTGTAAAGAAATATATATGTATATGCCTATACAGCTTTACAGCTCCACCTAACTGTAAGCTAATCTAAAAATGTTTTTCTATATATATAAATATATATATCGCGCTTAATAATCGCAAGTGGCAACTGCATTAGATAAGATAGCAAATTTTGCGGACATTAGTTCTGGTAATTTTCCTTTTAAGAACTTATCGTATTTACCCTGATCAAAAACTTTGCAGTATTTTTTAAGTATCATATAATCTTTATAGATACTTTTTATATATGTGTGATGTTTAGTATTTTCGCTTGCAGTCAAATCAAATAATTTATCAAAAGTTTCGCATGACTTTTAATTGATATTTTTCAATTTTGAATTTCTGATTGAATTTTTGATTGTTTGACATTTGAAATTAAAAGTGTCTGCTTCCATATCAGGCTCAAATCTTTATTTCTCAATTTCTCAACTTGTCAATGATTTCCTTTGCCATTTGCCGCTTATTTCATTTTGTATTTTATTTGGCAACGCCTTCTCTTGGCTCGGTTGTCCTGGCCAATTCTCTTCACTGGTCTCAGAGCTGATCACAACACATCTGCCGCCACATAATAAACTGATTAACAAACTAATCCAATGCGATTGTTTACGACTGAGATGACTGTATCCGAGTCTGAAGTCAGCCAAAGAAGCGACATGCGCATCGTTTCCACTCGGACGAGTTCGGAGCCAAAGCCGCGGGCAGCCGCAAAAATAGCAAATCATCATTAAGATACTGTGCGTGTGTGTGTGTGTGTGTGTGTGTAGTGGAGGCAGTTGGCTTATGTCCGAAGTGAGAGAAACGGCACTACAGACACACTGGACCCACGCGGGACCACAGTTGCAGTCGGAGTCGCAGTCGCAGTCACCGTCACCGTCACAGTCACAGTCACTGTCTTTGATCTTGAGCCGCCTCGGCGATCGAACAGACGCTGCATCTGACTCTGGACAGTGGCTGGTGAAAGACAAAGATTGCAGTTTTCATTATTTACACAAGGCTTCACCTCTCATCTTTTATTTGCCGTCTCGCTCGCTCATTGCAATTTTGTGGATCGCCTGGCATTGCACAAATTTGTGGCTTAGATAAATTTGCCATTCGGCTAATGGCCAGAACAACAACAACAACAACAATAACTACTTACGATACCCCCAAGTGTGCTTAAAATTGATGTGAGCTCGGTAACTTACCTGTAAAGAAGAAGCAGAGAAAAAAAGAGATTGTAAATTTAAGCTGCATTTTAAATTACTTAGACATCAAATACAATTGGCAACTGGCAATTTAAGGATTGGTCTCGTACAATAGATTCGATAAGCTAATTGACCGTTGATCAGATAACGGGCACTTAAATTGGTAACTTAATTCCAGAAATTGTTTGAATATTTGCTTAAAATCTTTAACAGTGAAGATATTGAAATAAATTTGGCAACAATAAAATATCAAATCAAATATAGTTCCAAGCAAATTGTTTAAAATTGTTTGTTTTCGCTTAGTTTTAAATTACATTTTATATTGCTTTCCAATTGAGTTTCCGTTTCAAATTGAATTTTTCCATTTTCATTTAAGCATCTCAATTTGTGCATTTATTTCTAATGCTCCTCCACTCGACAGAAGACCCTTGACTCATTAATTTACAAACTCTCAAGATCCCATTTGAGTTTTAAGCCCCCCAAAACAATAACAAGAACATTTCCACTTACAAAACTCTCTCCCCCCTCTTTCCTCCTCTTTCCCCCCTTTCTGGCCTACCCTTCCTTTCCCAGCGATGATTCCTCTTTTCTTTCAAGCAGTGACACGATCAATGTCCATTCAAGTATTCAGTTTTATTTTTTGTTGATTATTCGATTTCAAGACCGGAAGCCACAAAAGACACACGTTCAGGATTACAACAAAAGTGACATGTGCTTGTGTCTGTATGTGTATTTGTGCTTAAAAATAAAACTCATGAAGATGCACAATGAAGTTGCAGAACACTCACAGTTCACGGCTCAGACCTTAGTCCACAGCAACCAGTTTTAAATGCGTTGATTCTTACTTTAAATTTCAAATCAACAAGCAGAATACAAACTTTTTAATACTCTGTTCACAAAGTAAAAATGTGTATATTGGTTTAGTGCAAAGTCCGTTTTTCTATTAGGATTTAATTAAGGGAACTTAATTGCATATTTAATTGCATATTTTGTAGTCACGCCCAGACGAGATCCATAACATTTAAGTGTAAGATTATTTATTAACTTTGAGAATGAATCAAACTAAAACAAAGATAAATTCTTTAGCGCCAAGAAAACAGAAATATATATTTTCTGGATTATTTCAATAGCGTTTATTTATAAACCGTTTTTATATTTACTATAAATATTGTAAACAGAGTATTGCGCAGTCGATTGCATTTGAATACAAGGTTCCTTCTTGTTTTCTTGTCTCTCTTTTTTGTTTTTTGTGGTCTGTTTGCCAGGGAGGTAGTCGCAGTCTTCCGATTCGTATAGGTTTTGTTTGTCCATTGTGTTGTTTGTTTTTGTTTTGATTCTGGTTTTTTTTGTTGTTGTTTGATTTTGCTTTCGTTTGCGTTGATTTCCTTGGGGAGATGGTCAAACAGACGCGCTCGTCCTGCAGACCCTGAAACAGCTTCATCATCGTCTGTCGTCCAATACTCGAGTCTTTGTCTCTATTAAACGAATCGAAACGAGTTTGAGCTGCACTGCAAACAGGTTTTTTCTTCACTTAATTTTTATTATTTTTAAGTTTGTTTTTTTTTGGCTAACACACCTGTGAAATGGGCTCACGTGCGCGCGTTCGCTGCTGGCCGAATAAAAACATACATATTTATGAATTAAGCAGATACAAATTGCATTTGTCATAAATTAAGAAAGGAACCACTGTGCGCCCCGTGGCGGCAGCTGTCACAGCGGCAAAGAATTTTGAAACCTTGTTAAAATACTTAAATACCGAACAAAAAATACTGAATACCAAATAACAGCTCATAGATCAGGTGTTGCTGTCATGTTGGCTTTGACAAAAAAACAAGCCGACTTCGCAGAGGAAGAGAGGCAGAGAGAGACAGAGACAGAGTCAGTCAGTCAGTCAGTCAGCGGTTTGCTTTGTGCCATGGCAATTATAATTTATATATACAAACATATTGCATGTGCAGTTGGGCAGTCGCCAGTCCGCAATCGCCACATCTCGTTTATCGTTTATCATACAGAAATTGTTTTAATAAGCGATGCCAGAAAGATAAAAAAAAAACTAACGAGTTATTTAAGCCTCACTCGCCCCATTGCCAATTTGTTGGCATTTTGTCAGCTCTCTGACGTTGTTTACAGTTTTTTTTTTGCTTCTTATTCTGTATTAATTATGCACGACGCTGCTTTAGAGATACGAGATAAACACAGAGTAGCTGCTGGAAACTAGAGCAACGGCTTTAAGAACTGTCCTTGCCTCAGAATCAGAGAACCATAGAAAAACAGGCGACATAAATGGTGGAATTGGTCTCAAAAGAGTACTCAAGTTGACAGATTCAATGGGATGTAATGAAGTATTTCTCTGATAAATGTAAATAAAAACATATATATTATATATTTTATTTCTTATTCTACTCAATTAATTTCAATTGATTTTAAATTAAATCAATCAACTATTAATAGTTATAATTTAATAAAACTTATTCAACCAGAGTGCCTAGCAGATACCCTGTACTCAGCTTATTAATTATCTAAGCACACATGCCGAAAAGAACAACTTTTAATGCTTCCTTTTGCAATACTTTAATATTCCCTTCGTTTGCAGTAGGTTGGGTTATAAACATTTGGCACTCAATTAAACAATTTAATGAATTAATTGCCTGATTTCTACCTATGTGGCCTAATTGGGCAATCAAAATCACATCAATCAGATGTAAACGTTGCCTTTGATGATGGCATCCATATATTTGTGTTGATAATTGCCAAATATGTAAATTTCTGATGAAATGCAATCAATTAGAGGCAATCAACATTTGACATTCAACTTGAACTCTTTAACTTGCTGAAGTCAGCAGCCAACTGTGTTCTGCACAGTGCTGTTCAAACTGTAATTATCAATATGGCAGTGTCGTGATTGTTTCACACGCCCGCCAACTTTGGCCAAGCTATCAAACTACCAATTTCACTTTTCATTTAAAGCGTCGCGACGCGTCGCATCGTCTCAAGTTACCAGCTAAATTGACAGCTTTTGAGCTACCTCAGGTCTGCAGCTCCTCAGCTACAGCTATCGGCGCCTTGGCTGCTCATAAATAAACATGAAAAACGCTTTAAAAGCTGCTGAGCCTAAAAAAACGCGCCAAATCTAAATTAGCAAAGCCGAAAAACGAAAAAAATACAACAAATATTAAATGTACTCGACAAGCCGCAAGCAAGCAGCATTAATGGCAACTTTATTTGTTTTGAAAGTTGACATTGATTGGACCCGCAATTGGCGATAGACATTGGTAGTTGTTGTTGTTGCTGTTGTACCCTGTATCTATTGAGCATAAGCAAAAGGGTATAATTAATGTGTATAAAATAGGCTGTCAGAGTTCCACTCCATAAATATATATGTTCTTGATCGGTGTAACGTTTACCTAGTGAATTTTCCATTGTATCTATTGTATCTTTTATATACTTTTGCTATTGATTGGGACATCACCTTGAGCTTACAAAGTCAATTCTCCATTAGATGTTATTGTATCTTGGAGATACTTATGTATCTTATAGATACTTTTGTATCTTATAGATACTTTTGCTCCACAAAAATTCTCTCAATCGGTACAACGAGCTGAGCTCACCTATTTAATTGCCCATTAGATACTTTTGTATCTCACAGATAGATTATATATACGTATATCACAGATACATTATATATGTATACTTTTGCACCACTATTCCTATTGATCGGAACAATAACTTGAGTTTATATAGTTAATTCCTTATGAGATACTATAATGTCTCACAGATACTTTTGTAGCTCACTTTTGTATCTGTGAGCTACAAATGTATCTGTGGGAAGTTACTCGATATATATATATCACTACTCTCAGAGTTAACATGTCTA
This sequence comes from Drosophila nigromelanica, assembly GCA_004149465.1. Lineage (NCBI taxonomy): Eukaryota > Metazoa > Arthropoda > Insecta > Diptera > Drosophilidae > Drosophila > Drosophila nigromelanica. The sequence continues at coordinate 115,865 of SCDS01000047.1, forward strand.
AGCGAAGAATCCCAAACAGGCCACAGGAGCTTTTGGCCGTTTGTAGGGCATTTGCCAGCTGCAATCGGAAAGGCGAAAATAAAAAGCTGATTTCTTCGTGGACAACATATCAATTACATGTTCTTCGAATCAGGTCATCAGTTTTGGACATGACCAGCAGATGTTGTCTGAGCCAGAGAGACAGACATAATGAGAGACAGAGAGAGAGAGAGAGAGAGAGAGAGAGCAAGAAGGAGATTTGCCAGCGGATGCAGGATTAAAATCAACAGCAACCAGCGCTGCGCAAACTGTAATCGGCCAAACGTGAGCCGGTGGCTCAGCCATGTCCAAGACGTTGGCTCATTTATTTAATATGCTGGAGTGCTCGCTCCCAAAGGCACGACGCGCACAGCAAACGGCGAGCGAAGCTCATGCAAGTTTTATTAAATCAATCAGTGGGCAACGCGTCTAACGGCAACTGACAACTGGACAAACGGACAAGTGGGCAAGTGGACGATGGCCACTCGCATAGCTTTACCTTATGCGCCTGCTTGCATTGATAATGCCAAAGCCGGATGAGGTATGCCGGTCCGGCTGCAAACAAATAAAGACAAGGAACAAGGAACATGCAACATGCCACATGCCACATAGCATAACTGTTAGCTAAACTACTGCGTTTCTCTAGCTGCGGCTATCGATAGTCAAGACAATGCTGGCAATGCGTATATCGAACTTGGAGTTGGATAAATGCTTAACATAGTTAATTGATGTTGAATTGAATTACGAACCAAAGTCTGTTCTTTAGTTTCAATTCTTGAAACTTAATTTTCGCATCATACATTGATGCATTAATATTTTCTATCTATATTGTATAAATATTCTAAATTAGAATCGACAACTTAGTGTAATCGATAGTTATTTCACCTGTCCATTGATTGTTTATTTATAAGAATAACTTTAGATATTGATAACTACTGGTATCGAGAACTTTTCATTCTCTTTTTGCTTATTCTGCGTTTCGATAACTTGTGGTATCGATAACTATTACGATCGATAACTTGCAGCAATCAATAGTTAATTTGTTCACCTGTTCATTCAGCTGGGGCGATGTTGGCAGCGTCAGAGCAGCGCCCATGGCCGGACACGACTGACGCTTAAAGTCGCGCCGTATGGCAAGCTCGTACCAGGGTATCAGCGGCTTGCTGCGCAGCGTTGTCTGGCAGCCAATCTTGAAGTCCAGCGGATCCATGTACTCGGGTGCCATGCGATTCAGGTCGCTGACTGCCGCCTCGGCGGATGCATAAATGTTGCCGGCCGACTTGTGATTGCCCTGTGCGTGCGGCCAGAGGCCGTTCATGTCCAGCATGGAGGAGCCCGTGGGCACATCGAGGCTGCGATGCAGGCCGGCGCCCATGCTCTTGACGCGCATGTGGCCCAGCGTATGGTAGCGCCGATCGACGGCGCCAGGCAGCATCGGCATGGCGCTGGGCACGACGAGCAGCTCGTCCTGATCGATGGTGGCCAGGCTCTGGCTGGTGTAGGAGCGTTCCAGGAGCTCGGTGCTGTTGCTGCGCTGCGTCACAATCGGCAGCTCGTACAGATTGAGCCGCTTTGTGGTCGGCGGCCGTGTCGGCGTCGCATAGATCTTTGGCTTCGCATAAAGACTCTCGCGGCGCACCGGCGCCGGCGGCGGCAGGCCGTTGGGCGAGCGCGGCGCCTCCGTCAGCGACAGTGTCATCGGTCGCCGGCTGCCCGTCGAGCTGACCGAATTGTGGCGCAGTGTGGCACGCCCAGCGTTCCGCTCCTGCATATCGAAGCCGAGCTTGGGCAGCGGCGAGTAGCAGACGCGCTCGGAGCTGTCGTACGAGCTGCGCAGGCCGCTGTCCAGTCGCCGCTTGGGACTCGCCGGCGCCGTGTACAGAAAGATGTGCTCCTCCTCGCCGGCCGTGTTGTAGTCGGGCGTCTTGGGCGTGGCGCTGCTCTGCAGCGAGTCCAACGAGAAGCGCGAGTTCTTCTTCACGCTCTGATAGTCGCACGGCATCGAGCCGCCGCCCGAGGAGCCGCTCGACGCATCCGACAACGGCCGAAAGCCCTGCGCTGCCGCCGCTGCTGCTGCTGCCGTTGTTGTTCTCGTCGTCGTCGTCGTCGTTGTGGCGCTCGCATAGATCGGCTCCAGGTCGCCAATGGTGGGCGTGCGGACGGGCTTGGCCCGCGCATAGATCTCCTCGCCATGCCCCGACGAGCCCTGGCTGTAGCTGCTGCGCAGCGAGACGCTCCGCTTGCGCTGCCCGGACTGGCCGTCGGCTCCGGGCCCGACTGCCAGTCGCAGCTGCAGCTCGTGCGGCTGAGCGGCCGCTGCTGCCTCGGTGGCCTCGGCGGCGCGTATGGAGCGGGAGCGGGTCAGGCCGCGAGCGCGTATTGTCGCGTAGCCGTCGTAGAGCGGAGCCGCGAGCGGCGACGCCGGCGGTCGATTGCTGGCGCTGGCCGCGGACATCGGTGAGGGAGGGGGGAAAGGGGGGCGGGATTTGGTTTTCAACTGCCCTTTTTGGTTTGGATTGTTAACTCGGCGTTTTTCATAGGGTTTTCATGTTTTTCGATTCGTTTGTGTCTTTCACTTTTCACGCTGATTAATCGCTGCTGCTGCATTCGAATTGGGGCTTATCATTTGTATTCAACGCTGGGGGTCTCATTGCTGGGTCTCGAGTCGCGCCTAAAACTGCATCAATCATGATTAATTGAAGCGCTGCGCTGCACAAAACTGCAGCTGCAGCCAACTGTGCGACATGTGCCACGCCCAGCTAAGATTAGCTCAGCTTAAAACTAAACTAAAATTATTCGTTTTCTTCTATTGCTTGCAAGCGTCTCATTAACGCCCAATTAGCATCCATTTCACATGATCGTCTGTCCGCCTGACGTTTCTGATTGACGTCCCCCAAAAATCTACAACAATGGAGCATATCTAATGGATTCGACGACTTGTCAGATTTTGAATGCCACGTTGAATGCCAACAAAAAAGGGCTAAAAGAGTGCGCTAAGCGTGTCTCAAGGCTGTGAAAGTAAATGTTAACTGACCATTGTGAACTATAGCATTTGATCTGGAAAATGCTGTATTTAATTTAATTTATGATAGAAATCAATCTACAAATTTACTACAATGCAGAAAAAGAACCTCTTAATTAACGTAAAATTGAGAAATATACAGTATAAATAAAATTTATAGAAAAACTAAAAAAGCAAATGATGCCAAGTTAGCAATCCAGCAATTTAGCTCTAAATAAAAAATGTATTTTCATTAAAGTAAACTTTTGATATTAACTCAACAAGAGTTTAGTTTTGGTTTTTAAAAATGGCTTACAGATGTTCAAGTATAGATTTATCTTGAAGTAGGTATTTACTATATATTATATATACCCTGTGCGCAGGGCACAATTACGCACATTATTTTATGAACTGCAATTGACTTTGTCAGAGCGAGTTTATTTTTTTCTCTTCTTTCAATAACTTCATCAGTGCAATTTCAGTTAAACAGCCGCAACAATTAAAATTGTTGTTTTTATTAGAACTCAAGCAGAGTTGTTGATTAAGGGAGAGAGAAAGAGCGAGAGAGACTGCAAGAGCGAGAGGCTTAGAGAGCTGTGTGAAGTCCACGCCATGAACTGCAATCAAAACAATTACAGCCAATTCACGCAGTGTTAAAAAGCAACAATAGCAACAAGAGGTGAAGGGGAATTTTGAGAAATATCAGCAAAAAACAATAGAGTGAGAGAGAGAGAGAGAGATGGAGAGAGAGGGAGAGACGCATCCAGAGAGAGCGTGGCAAAAACTGTTGAGCTTATGTTGATGACATTAGAAGATTGTTATTTATTGCAATTGCCAGTTGTTGTTAAAGTTATTGTTGATGTTGATGTTGCTGTTGCTGTTGTGCAACAGCATGAGTCAAGCCGTCAGTCAGCAAGTTTTGAAATGTTTCTGCGCAAGAACAAGAACCAGAACAAAAACTAGAAACCCGAACTGAAGCTCCCTTTCAAGTGTCAACGACTGCAGTCAAACTAACAAACCAATTGACAGCAGCATGACCAACAACAACAGCAACAACAACAAGTGGCAAGCTGGCATGTGGCATGAAAATGCTGCAGTCTCAGCAGCCCGTCGCCACATGGCATCGACAACATGGCCGTACTTATAGATATGTTTTAAGTGCCCGTTCTGCCAGTCCAAGTGTCAAACAGTTGATAAAACTAAAACTCATAAAGTTAACAGGCAGCGCAGCAGAGAAAACGACGTGCGGCTTTACGATGCAGTCGAAGTCAAAGTTGGAATTGGAGTTGGAGTTGGAGAACCAGGAAACACTTTAAGTTGCAACCTAGGCTCCAGTCAAGGAGAAAGCTGGCGGATTTATAGAGCGGCCTTGAAGCGGCCACAGTTAAAATATTTAACTGTTAGAGAAATTTTAAGAAAAAACGAGGTTTTATGTTGAAACGAAACAAATATCAGGTAATAAAAATATATGCATTAAAGTTGCGTCTAGATTAAAGGATAGATTGACAGAAAGTCTGCATTATATATTAAAACAAAATAAGTGCCTAGAGAAATCTGTACACATATATATATTTTTATAGTAGATTTAAATCGCACCAAATCATTTTCTTTCCTTTGACAACATTTTCCCAAAAGCTATCAATCAACTTGTAATTCAGTCTTTGTAGCAGGCGCAAAGCCGGCTGCGTTTATCAGATGTGACTCACAATTTCGGTTGCAGTTTGAGCAGCACTGTGCCGCATCATGTGGCAGCTGTGACACAGGAAATTTGAGCTATGGCCATGCGGCATTTGGTCAGATTTATGGCCTATGCAAAGGTTCAATAAACAATGAATGAGAAACTGCAGCGCATTTTGGCGCAGTGTGCACAGTTTGAGCAGCGCTGCGTGAAAAACTGTGCACTGATTGAATAAATTGCGTATAAATTTAAATCAAATTAATTCTTGACTGCAACGCCTGCCTGCCTGTCAATAAATCGACAATAATAACAAAAAACCAACTCAAGGCCTGCCAAAATAATAAAATTGTGAATTTGACATTTCAAAGTGAATTTTTTTGCTGTTGCTTTAATTTTTGAGTTGGAAGCACGTAGGCGTCTAATTGTTTTGCATTGTTTATTGTTTTATTGTGTAATATGCAATGGCATTTAATGGCTGTTCCATTGCAATTGCTGTCTATTGTCTTGTGTGGCAAATGTCAGGCAAGTTGCAAGCGGCACGTTGCAAGCTGCACGCTGCCAAGTTGCCTGAATGCAATTTCCTGTGCAAAGCGCTTCTATCAGCTAACTTTCGCTAACGATTTGCAGTTTGACAGGAACTGGCCTTAGGGGCAGACAGGAGCAGGGGCAGGGGCAGGGGCAGTGCCCCGCAAGCTTATCGCAGACGTCTGTCTAAGTTTTCTATGCTTTTTCCTGTGGGCTGCTGCTGCAGAGGGTCTCTAGTCTAGACGCTGTGGATGCTTATCAGCCGCGCCAAATCTCACTAGGAAATTGCCATAATTTTTTATTTTTTCAGCAGACAATCAAGAAAAAAGTGAAAAAAATAATAACAGAAATGAAAACAAAATCAACCAACGCATAAAATGACAGACGCAACGTTAACGGGGCTCATTTAAAAAGAAAAAAATGTTTACGGAAATGAAGTGAATTATGTTCTTAAACAAAATTCTCATAAACACTTAAGACCATCAACATGTGTTGTGACTTAAGCCGAACATCTATTCAAATATACACATCTATATATATATATATAGCTTTTGCTTTAGCGCTTAAGCCCAGCCTGTCAAATTGTTGACAAATAAAAACAAATTTACTGCTGGCAAATGTGTCAGCGACCAAAACAAAAACGCAAAATGAAATTCTAAATATTCAATGTCAAAACTGGTTGAGAATTAAGCCAAAAACAAAGAATTAAAGAAAATAAAAATAATCAAAGTGAGGCTGTCAACTGCATTGCTAAGTAGCTTCGTGTCAAACATGGGACATGACATGGTTGAGGGGATTGCGAGCGGCTTCCGAGGGGGTTTTCTGACAGCCACCCCCCAAGGTTGCCTCAAGTGCTTAAAGTGAAGCACAGTAAGGAGTTTCATATAGAAATTACATTTTTTTGTTAAGTATCATACAATTTATTTTCATGTATGATAAACTACTAAAGCCTCAACTCAAAAAGTATTAAAGTTTCGTTTTAAATATATTCAATGTTCAGCGAAATTAAAAGCTTGAAAATATATTCAAAATGCATTCTAAAAGAGCAGAAAAAATCAAAAATTAAAATATTTAATATTTAATCTACGCTGAAAATTCTGCTTAAAAATTCATTGGGTTGGAATCCAAGGCTACTGCATAAATGTAGTATAATTTTAGTCGGACTAAATACTTCATAGATATAGCCTATAATAATTCTGTGTTTTGTGATTCAGAAGATCTTTTAATGGGTTATCTACCCAAAATGTAATCATACTTAGCTCTTAAAAAGTCATTGGTACCAAATTTTTGACGGCTAACAAATAAATTGAACAAAAACAAAAACTACTTGTAAATGCCACAACAATTCACGCGTGTGTGTGTGTGTGTGTGTGTGTTTGTCTGGCTTTTAGTCATTAGAAGCGTCGCTCTCATAGACATAATTTAATTGGGTCGAGTTGTTATTTCAATTTGAATGCGGATAAGTTTTTGCTGCTGAAGAAGTGGCAGTCAGAAGGCACACTCACAGCTAATGGTAATATAAGTATTTCGAGGTGTGTCCAGATCTGGCAATATATGTTTTTTAAACAATACCCAAATATGACATCACTAGAAAACAATAAAAATTTCATGCACGTCATAAAAACTATTTTTATAGTATATTTATAAATCAAATTTTGATTTTTAAGAAAACAAAAGTTGGTATTTTTATTTCAAGCTTATCAGCTTATCGCCAGGCGTCAGCTCGTAGAATTTATAAATAATGCATAATATATTTATGTATTTATTCAAAAATCGCAAAGCAAGCTTAAGCCAAAGGGCGCGCCAGTAAACTCAAATTTAGCGACCCAAAAAACAAAAGAAAATAAAATACAAAAATTCCGTTTTTATCGAACTGCATTAATTAGGCACGAAACCTGCTGTGCGGCGTTTGGGTTCGAAAACGCTTTTAACTGTGTTGAAAACCGCGCATATTTCTGTGAATTTAGCGGGTGGATGCTGTGGCACAGAAACTCAACCAGTTTCTTAATAAACCCAAAGGCAGATTGAGATCAAGATCGAGAGCTGCGGGCTGGGCACTTCCTCGAGTGGCCGACGACTTGACGCACTTGACGACGTCTTGAAGAGTCTTTAAAAGTCTTGACAGTCGCTCGGTGGTAAATGCGACTATACCGAGAATTATAAACAATTGAGTCTAATTTAAGTTTAGAGCTTTCTATAACAACATTAGCCATGTAACTTGAGCAGCCAGCAAAGTGAATGGAACTAGTTTTATATTTTCCTAGTACGTCAGAGCCGTCGTGTGTAAAAATACAACGCATATGTATATGTACATATACATGATGTTTACATAAAGGCAGCCTTAATGCATTTAATTAAAGGCCAGCCCATTGTGGCAGATGCAATTCAATTGCGCTGTAAATATATCTTGAAGATTGCCAAGCGGGTGTGTGGGTAATACGAACAAAATAATAAAATGCTGAAATATTAGATGCATAAACTGAGATATTGCACAACGAATTCCGAAGGGTCTTTTAAGCTTACATTTTTAATAATAAAACATGTAACTACTGTAAATAATTCAGCTTTTTCAGTCAATCTGTTATTCACGACAAACAGTTTTATATGGATATATATTTTTGAGCTAGACCAAGGCAAACCCATACACACAATTTTAACTATCAGACCGCTTTCAGGATCAACTTATTAGCTGGGTGTCAAGGCGTCAACAATTTTTTTGATTTAGTGCCAAGAGACGCAGAGTGGAAATCGCACAAGATACTTGATATCTGGTATCGGTGCACATACATCAATCTGTCGGACAGTGTTAATCGCGTAGAAAGCATCTGTCGAGTGCCAAATGAACATGTGAAAATCGTCGGGGCGCCGAGCAACAACATTTTGCTTTCATTTGGGGCGAACATTAATTTGCATACGCACCGAGATACCCTAGACAAAAACACAAAAGTCAAAACACAAAAACAAGTAGAAAAGTTCAATGGAGTGAAACAAAAAGTCAAGAAATCTAAACAAAATGAGAAGCTAAATCGAAACGTATTCAATTAAATCGCTTGGTCCGTACACAAATCACGTCAGCAAACAATTTATCAACGTACAGAAAACGTTGGGGGGAGGGCGGGGGGGGGGGGGGGTTGATGGGTCTGCATGTTGATAAGCTGCCTTTCCCACCTCCGTATCCCCCCTTTTTGGTTGGTCACATATGATAAATCAAGAGGACAGTCGAAAAAGAAGCGGACTCTGAGGAAGGGAACGCAAGGGAAGGGAAGGGAATGGGTTGCACTAATTACAACTGCCGACTGGTGCCTGCACCCTGCAGCACCCTGCGGCACCCTGTACCCTAGCCTTTAGCCTCCACCCGCATCTGCCATTCGGGCTCATCAAAGTCTGCGCGTCCACTTGACGGACAACAACAACAACAACAGCAACAACAATTATTATTATTATTATTGTATGTGTATTCTATACAACTGCATTTGCTGTCTTTGCCTCTGTATCTGCCCCTTGCCATAGTCCCTGCCACACAACTCTCAACGTGCTGTCAGGCAACAATCACTCGAATCTTGTGCATGTTGCATGCAACATTGCCTGCCCCTCCCTTCTCCCACATCTCTCCTACTTTACCTCTTCACTCTTTTGTTGATTATGCTGATGAGTTTTTGGGTCGTCTCGACGCTCGGTCGCTCTGTCATATCAGCAGCCCCATCTTGCAACGTGGGCAATAATAATAATGAAAAAGTTGTTTCTCTTCTCTCCGCTCCTCTGCCTTTTATTATTTTTATTTTCGGCTATACATTTCGGGTAAGTGCTTAAGCCTGGCATGAGGTTAGGGGGTCGCCTTCTGTTTATGTTCCTTTAACATGCGCTTGGAATTGGACACTGGGCACTTTAATAGCAAACAATAACAGAAACAACAACAGCAGCAAATAATAGGTTATAAAACAGCTGGTGTTGAGCTTAAGGTGCCTGAAATGGCAGTAAACTTTGGCTGCTAACCAACACTAACAGGAATGAGACTAAAAAGGGTTTAAATGACAGAGTTGGGAATGACAAATGTAAGTTAAAATTTAAATCAAAAAGAGTTTTAAGCCAAGAGTTTTAAGCTTGCAAATACTTTTTTCTGGAGAATAAAAAATTGTGTCTAGGTCCCCGCTCTTGCGCCAAGTATTGCATAGTTTAAAGAATTATTTACAGTAGAAAATTCTTTTAATAAAATATCTGTTTATGATTTTAGTGGCACCTAATAGATTTAGTAGTAATATCTATATCCAGATGACTACCTCCATAAGTATAGTCTCAAGGTCCCTGCTCGGGCGCAAATTGTAAAACAGATTCTAGACCTAAGCCGGATACAGAACGACATTATTCTTAAAATAAATTACTATATCAGGCCAAAAAAAAAATCAGCAGAGCATCTTTCAAGTTTTCAAGCCCACGCCCAATTCTGCCTAGGCATATATAGATAATGTCGTAAATTAATCAACGCCAGGCAGAAGCTAACGAGAAGTAGAACCCGCGACCAGATAATGTGGCATAATGATAATTAAATTTTCGAGGCGAAACCAAAAGCACAGCCGGACAACATTGGAGCGTCGTCTTCTGGGGAAACTGAGACACTAAATGGCAGACACGTAGATAAGAGACAGAGGTCTGTTTGTCTCTTCTGACGTTTCCCAGAACTGGCTGCGGCTCATGAAAACGGAGCATTAAAACGATACTCGCGATGCTCGCAAATGGATTGTGGGCACAAGAATAGTCATTAGACTGACTGAAGAGTTTAAGTAAGGGGTAAGGGGGTAATTGTAACAAGGCAGTCAAAATATTAGTTGCAGCTGATTAATGATTTGTGGCAGGGCTCCTCGCAATCAGCTGCGTCATTTTTATAAACGTTCCCGGCCTGGCCTGGCCCTGTTTAAAGGTGCGACCGCATTTCGTTCTCAATAAAGTCGACAAAGCCGCAGATAATGGATGTTTATTGAGTGCCAAAGTGCGACGGCTGCATATCTAGTCGCTGTGGCAGCTGCAGGTAGCTGCGACAACATGTTGCAAGCTGAAGAGCCAGCCAATTAGTCAACCTTACAAGCTGCAACGCGCAGGTAAAATGCCAACCTTGAGTTATCTGCAGCGGTAATTAGTGTAATGCAGCAACAAGAGGGGGCAAGCTCGAACGAGTTGCAACATTAATGTAATTATTATATCAGTTGTGCTCAGCTCTCAAGTGGATGCCACTCACATGTCACTCCTCGGGGACTATGATAATATGATAATGTATATTGCAAGAGGAAGACATTTGTCAGCTGTTGTTTTATACTAAATTTCCTTAGACTTGAATATATATCATTTAAAAGAGTGAAATATTTCGTATCCCAATATGTAATATCTATAAGAAGAAAATACAAAGGTTTGTTTTTTCCTGACCATTAAATACAAATTACAAGTGTGTCCCTATTATGAATTTCACCATCTACTTATTACGAGAAGAGCTCTGTCTCAAGAATACCATTTTTTTGCCCTACAAATTGTATAAACAAAAAACTAAAAACTTTTGAAGAATCTGCATAAAAGGTCACTTTTTCCCACTCATTTCCCACCTGCGCACTTTGTTTATTCAAGTTTCCTAAATTTTGTACTTGCCTACATAAATTTGTCAATAATTATATAATTTCCCCTGTCTTTTTATTTTTCTTTACACATTTCTAAACCCCTTTTTAAGCGCAATTTTCCGACGTCATTTGCTGTCCCTTTATGATTTTCTCTTGTTGTGTATTTTTCCCTTGTTAATTAACATTTCATTTCCTATACCAGACCGAAAAGAATATTGAAATATTGTTAGGCTCGGCTGTCGCCGCGCTGCCCGTCAATTAAACAGAGCTCGCACAGACACACTCACAGTTTTCCCATCGACAACCCTTTGGCTAACAGGTAGAGGCCAATATACATATACATATATATGTATATATATATTTATTTAAAACCCTACAACGAAACCCATGCGCCAGCCATGCGCCGTGGATTTGTCGCCGCTTACGGGTCATTAGCCCCTTCCGGCGCACAGTAGCATTCGGAGTCGAGCCCGGTTTTGGGCTTCGGTTCGATTTTTGGAACACACACACACAGAAACAATTGAGGTGCACATTTAATTTTGCCCATTAATTAAGTGCTGCCGCCTAGCATTTGGGAATTTTTTTTCTCATCTGGTGTTTTGAAAAGTGTAGGTTGTTGGGGTCTAGGCAAATATTTACTTGGCATTTACATGGCGAGCAAACAGGCACAGAAATGCAAAACACACACTTCACACAGCTGCCAGGCCAGACAGTTGGGTTCCATTTGAAACGGGCGATACTCAATGTGGGGAGGGGGTGGGGGGCTAGTTTCGAGCAGTTGACATGCATTTTAGTTTTTGTCATTTCTCTCAGCTGACGGAGCCGACATCAAACAGGGACTGACAGTCGAGCAAAGTCAATCAATGGAAACTGTATTTTCTCAACTCTCTATTAGCAGTAACAAATGTACTCAAATCGAGAATGGGCAACTAGAAGATACCCTGGAACCAGCTCCGAACTGATTCAGACTTGGTAAAGTTGTGATGGCTTAAAATTTTAATCTATGGCTACTTTTAACATATTTTTTGGGGTAAAATGTGAAAATGTATTTAGATAAAAATTATTCATATTTAAATAGAGACTGGATCTACGAAAAAAAGGATATTCCCATTAATATCGGTTCAGTTTAGGCCAAGTTATGGCAAACTTTCCATCAAAGGCAATTTTAATATAAATTCTTAACAAAAATTATGTTTTAAGATCTTAACCTGCGAAGTATGCCAATAGGAAGACATATAGAATATGTTCATAAGAAGATTCTATAAATAAGCATATGTTCAATGCTTTACACACTTTATTGCCAAATTGAAATACCCTCAGTAAGTGTGCAGCAGAGAGGCCTGAAAAGCAACACTTTAAGCGCAATTGATTTAAATGTCTGCATTTTGGGGCTATAAGGAAGTTAGCGTTGCAATCAGCGGGCCTTTTAAATGGCCTTTTGTCAGTGATGCATTTGAGGAAATTGCCCGTCAAATCTGTGGAGTGTTGGAGTGTTGTTCAAAGAAAAATCATTGAAAATTGGCAACTTCAAAGCGAAAACGCCCGTGCAAAGCTAATTTTCTCTTGCTGGCAAACGACAATTTCGATTAGCTGCGCTCGCGAATTTTCATGCGGCAAGTGAAAAGCCGCAAAGCAAAATCAATCTTCATCAAGGCACAGCCCGCCGCACAAATTGCAAAATGAGAAAACAAATTAATTGCAATATTTTTTCAATTAAAATACTTGAGTTAAAGCGCCCTCCCCTCTTCGCTCCATTTAAGTGTCTCAAATATTATTTATAATCCAACGAAGAGGAAAAAAAACTGTTCAGTGGCTCATAAATCTCGCTTGGCACTTCCTTTGCCCCTCCCTCGTCGCATTTCTGACAGGCGCTCAGGCGCCAAACTCTAATAAGAATTTATTACAAAAGTATTTTTGAACCACAGGATGTGTGAGAGCATCGGGGAGAACAAAAAATGCACACTGAGAACTTTCAAATTTTACTTAATGATCTTCCGCAGCGAAAATGAAGCTGAGGGCCGAGATGAAAGCGAACGGTTCCGGGGAGGGTGACAACCGGCGTTAGAGCTGTGGCAACACCTCCGTTAGGCACAACAACTCTCACGCACACACACAGCTGTCTGTCTGCCACACATGTGACATATCTGCGAGGGTGCCGGGCATTGGTTCGAACCCAATGTTCCCAATGTGAGTACAGTCAGACCTAATTTGATTATTTCCTTTTATTCCCGCTTATTTCCGCTTTATTTCAATCTGTGTTTCTTTCGGGATTTGTTGTTGCTTGCCGTGATATATGGGCCTGTCGCTGGCTTTAAGTTGCCATTAGCGAAAAGAAAAACAAACAAACACATATGCGGCAAATAAATGCCAAGCCAAAAATGCAGCTACCGTAGTGGGGGCGCGGGGTGTGAAGCGGCTACTGCGAGATCTGGCAGGTAGCATTCAAAAGCGAAATAAAACCAAATTGTGCAACGGCACCAAGCAGACAATTTCCTACCCAGGCTATTTTATGACAGAGAGCATGCGCCCGAGCAGGGACTTGGTAAGTGGCCTGATGCGATCATAAAGATAACGAACAAATAGAGGGATGTTAGATTGAGAGATATAATGACACATAAAAGAGTAGGTAGAATAGAAAGGTACTACGCTCGACAAAGGCTGTACATAAGTTATAAGATACGATCTTAACTGTTTTATTGTGGACAATTTAGAAATACGATAAAATAAAGTTTAATTGTATTTTTCTTACAACTTTTCTTATAATATTAGAATACATATTCTTCTCATGTCATTTTTTGTAGTGTTTATATATTTTCCCTTTTCTTCAGTTTAATTTCTATATAAAATATATAATTATAATTATAACTTCCTTTTCTAACTTGCAATTGTAGACCCCTTTTAGGGCTACGCCTCTGCCTTTGTATTTGCGGCTCTCAAACTGTTTTTGATGCACCCTTTTTGGCTACATATGAACAATTTGAACCTCTCTTTCGACATGCTCCATTAAACAATTTGCCATTGTTGCACTTTTTTTCCTACCATTCGCAGTGTTGTTTCTCCCCCCTTTCTCACCCTCGCTACCCCTGTGGTTGTGCCTCTTTAATTTGCTGCTGTTTGATGGAAAACAATAACTGCGTTTCATTATGACAGCCCTCAGACTCGGCTTTCCCTTTAGCATTGTCTGAGCTGATGTTGCAGATTTTCCCTTCACACCCAGACTACCCTACTCATATCCCATACGCGTTTCCTTTCTATATACATCTACTGCAGTCTGCTGATTGTGCAACATTTTCGTCTGTAATTTTAGTCGAGTCACTCGCGATATTACTACTGTACTATACAGGGGATATTGGATAGCCCAGCAATGAGCACGCCGCACTTTTAACGTTGTCAAACACTGTCAACATTGTGGCCTTTTATTGGATCATTCGTTGCACTCCACTAATCTGATGGCACACTTCTTTTTTTTCATTTCATTTCACAGTGCTGCACAGCTTCCGCATCGCAAATGTTGCGGCAACATGTTTGTTTATTTGCTTTTGATTTTATCTCTTCTTTATTTTGTTGGTTAACTCAAGCAGTTGTGAGCACCTTTGTTGTTATCTTTTTGTGTCACATACGACAGATAAATTTTAATTTGGGGGCTTTCGGTTGCTCATTTTTTTTATATTTTTTTTTATTAACTGACCAGCTGAGCTTAACACTGTGTGTAGAACCCACAGAACACTCAGCGACCGGTTTGGCATTAAATATTTATTTTGCCTGTGCACAAAAACACGTTTAAGGCCGAGGGCTTTGATTTATTTATAGATTTAAGCTTTGAAAAAGCAAAAATAACAAAACTAAATATGCTCAATGAACCTTTCTTTCCAATCGCAATCGACACAACACTTGGCACCACACACTCCAGTAATCAGTTAAATAAATAAACAGCAAACATGATCACGTAGTCGCATATATTCTCACGTTTAACGCGCTACAAAAGACACGAATAAGAATGCGAATATGAATTAAATAACGAGGCGACGCGCACGTCCACTCCGCTGAGCAGTTGACGCAGTACTAACGACATGTTGAGCAAGATCAGTTGTGGGAGAGAGCGGCCAAACGGTTGAGAGCGTGAGAAAAGTCTGCAGTCAATACGAAACGGTTTGTGCGCACAATGCGAGAGTCAGAAAAGAGAGGGAGAGAGAGCGTGATCAGCAACATGTCAAGTGCGTTAGCAACATGTTGTCAAGCGAATTGTTGCCAGGTTCTGCTGCTGTCGCGATGCGTGCGTATCGACGCGACGTCTGCCGCATCAAATGCGGAACTGAATATGACGCACGCGAAACCAAATCCTTTGGCAGGCAACCAGCAGCAGCAGCAGCAGGCGAGTCAAGCGGCCTGCTGCGACGCCAGCTTCGGCGTCGGCGACGGCGACGGCGGCTTGACGGCGACAAAACAAATAACAGCATCCAAACGGGACAAACAGCGATAGATGGAGAGACGGGAAATTGAGACAAAGTGTGCGGGGTCATATGGCAACAAGGATGCGCTATATATTCGAATTGATTGCGGGATATACAACAGAAAATAAATATTTATGAGAGCAGTCTGAATAATAATTTTAAAGGGTATCTTTTTGGGAGCTTAAAACATATTATAAATATATGAAGCAAATTTTTTTCTAGTATGGGGGTATCATGCATACTTTCTAAAATTTTAATTAAAAATATAAATGTTGGATGCCATTTATATTTTGCAGTGGAATCTGTGCAGACTTTCTAAAATTAAGATGTACTTCTTACACTTTATTATTAAGTATAGCACAATTTTAACTATTGGGATCCTTGCTGATTTTAGTTTTTAAAGAAAACTAAAATTCTAAACCCCTTTTCTATAGTACAAATTTATTATAATTTCCAAAAAATTTACACTTTGCATGCTTTTTTTCTTCAAATTTTAATATAGTTAAAGCTTCAAAAGATAAGTGGTATATACGAAACTTGTAGGATCTCTTCACTTTGTATAACACGGACTTTGTCTTAGGCAGTTCTCAATGCATTCCCATTTTGTTTATCTACTGCCACAGTTTCGATCTATCAAATTTCATCACAAAAAGTGCGAGCATAACCCAATGCCCTACAGGGCATCACAAAGGATACATAGCCGGCAGCACGAGGCGTTTCTGCCACAGCAGCTGAACTGCGGCGCAGACCAAGGGGCGGCGAGGGAAGGGGGAGGGGCAGGGGCAGCTGGCGCCAAAGCGGCGACACTGGCGACGCCGTCGTCAGTCCCAGCGACGCGTTTTTATTTAGACGTTGGCAAAAACTATTCAGCGGAGAAAGAGAAAAAAATTACAGACGCAGCTTCCTGTGTGAAAAAGACGAAACAGGACGACGGCAATGAAGTTGCGCAG
The DNA here is from genome assembly GCA_004149465.1 of Drosophila nigromelanica. Lineage (NCBI taxonomy): Eukaryota > Metazoa > Arthropoda > Insecta > Diptera > Drosophilidae > Drosophila > Drosophila nigromelanica. The sequence goes on from SCDS01000047.1 coordinate 132,088, forward strand.
TAAAAAAAACAAAAAATTGCAAATTTGTGTTTTGCAGTTAGTCCGCAAGGGGTAGAGGTGGCAGAGGGGGCAGTGGGGCAGTGCAGCGTGACAGTTGGCTTTATGTCCTGGCGTCATTTATTTTTAGCGCGAGACGCTGCGGCGCCAAAGTCAGCGACAATGCCCCCAAGCCAAAATCGCAATTGAGCACGGCCAGGGCGAGGGGGGAGGGAGAGTGGGGGCAGCAGAAGGTTGTGAACATCAACATAATAAAGTTGTAAAAACTTTTTGGGGGTTTGTTTAACGAGTCTGCAAACTGGGGGCCAAAGGGGAGAGCAACTAAAAAAATGATTGATTATCTCAAATTGAGACGCAGTTGGGCATTGACCGAGAGAATCAGAGGATGAGGGCGGGAGAGAGGGGAGATGGGAGCTAACCAACTTGGCCTCGACATTTGCCAAGGCAACAAAAAAAAAAATCGTATTTATCTTTTGCGAATTTGTTGTTGCCTGACTTATGGAACTGTTTTTGCCAAGTCATGAAAATTGCGTGGGTTGCCCAGGGGGAAAAAGTGGGATAAAACGATTTATTGACTGGCATAAGTTGAGCGTTTTAGTCGACTTATTGGCAGGCATATATGTACATATACATATAAACGATATGGGTTATTAGCAACTGGCAGCATATCAATTGATTTGTGATTGGCCAAAGCTCGCAGGGATTATGGATTTTTGTGAGTTAAAATGGGATGCTGGAAGAGCTCTGATTTCAGAACATTTCCAATTTGTGTGTTGTGACGAGTCAAATTTGGAGTGCAACTACATATAATATGTAGATTTTGTTATGATTATTATTTTTATCAGTACATAGCATGTAGATTATGTTTTGATTTTAAAAAAGCTAAATTTCGTTATTGCTAGAATTCACTTAAATACGTGAAATTGAGTGTAGTGAATTTAAATAATTTCACTTGTGCAAATTGTAAAAATTGTACATACCAATCCTTAAGTGTGTTTTATAACTAAATTCATGAGACAAACAAACAAACACTTACCTAAAAGAGAAGAAAAGAAAAGAGCAACAAAATGATATTCGTTAGTAAGACAGTAGACAATAGTTAAACTAATTTATGATTAATGGCACACATAATCCCTAGAGACAACAGTCATTGCTCGTGCTTCACTTGAGCATACGCAATTTACAGCAGCTGCCCATTTAAAATCCATTAAATCATTTATGTAGTTGAACCACAACAAATAGAAAATGGCATGTGGCATGTGGCATATGCCACAAGCCCAGGCCAAGAACTCGGGCTTCTGTTTTTTTTTTATATTTAGCTGCCCGATTTGTTTATATTATTTCACACTTTCTTTATTGTTTCTTTAAGTGCCAGCAAATATTGACAAGCCAATTGTCTTTAAGCCCAAAACAATTAAAATCAACCAACACAAAAGAGGCCTCTTTAATAACTCCCCATTCCCCCCTTGAACTACTATTTGCAAATAATCTGCGGGGACTGCGATCGTCTTATGTGATTCTTTGTCTTATCGCTAGTCGTGATGTGGCTTAAGCGGAGTGTACGTGTGTTTGTGTGTGTGTGTGTGGAATGGATAGGGCGTCTATAATGTGTTTGTTTGTGTGTTGCCATCGGTCACTTGGGTCACTTTGGAGTGCGTGATAAATGGGCGCGTTGCGTGGCTCGAGACACGATTCGGTGGATTCAGTTGAAGTGCCTTCGATTGTGGTTGTGGCTTTGGTATGAGTATATTTTTTGTTGTTGTTGTTGTTGTTGTTATAGCTGTGCTTTAATATTTATGGTCAGTGATAAGATTGCTCAATTGAGGTTTCTGTTTTAGCTGCTGTTGCTGGCAAAGCTATTTAAAGTTGATGTAGGTTGGAAGTCTCATAAGCTTAAGCTATTTTTAGCATTTTCTAGCTTTTAGCGAGAGTGCATTATGAGCTGAAATAAAGCTTAGACTGATAGCAGACGAGGGAATCAGTGAAAAAGGAACTATGCAGAAGGGTAAGTTAAGCTTTTGGCATTATTTATGAGATTTGGTTGCAATAAGAAAACACAAAAGAAGAAAAATTATACGGCAAATGTGAAACTATATAAATAACTATGATATAATATGGAATAAAATTATATATTTAGAATGAAATGGGATGGCAGTTGATATTGATGTTAAACTTTCTTTAATTTTGCCAGCCAAATTTAAAATCAGCTTAATAATCTTCTTCACATATACTCTACTCATATTTTATTCTCCATTTTATACACACAAATATATATTATATCTGGAATGCATTTGAAAAACTTTTTAAGCTGCATCTGCAGCCAGAGAAGACCATAAAAAGCAGACAAAGCAAACTCAACTCAAAACTAACACAGCTGGCAGCTAGGTAAAGGGGTAAAGGAGTGGATGAAGAGGGGGAAACGATTTCCATGGGACCGCTTGGGGGGGGGGGGGGGGGGGGGGTTTTCGGGGGGGGGGGGGGGGGGGGGTGCCTTACTCTGGCTGCAGCTTTATGCGACCGCAAAGTGAAATTGCAGAGACGTCTGTCAATAAAAAAAAGGCAAATAGCAAATAATATGCCGCAAAATTGCTGACTACAGAGCGGGGAGAATGGAAGGCAGGGGGAGGTGGAAAGGCATGAGGCTGTGCGGCAGACGGATTGGCATTTATGACGTTATTACTCATAGCAAAAATTAATTAAGCGCCGCACAATCGAACCTCACAACCGGAAGGAAGGGGGGAAACCGGAACAGACAATTGCAGGGGGAAGTCAATTTCAAGGGAAAGCGTCGAATGGGCAATTAAAAAGTTGCTTAAGCACTGCACTAAGTGCACGTGGCATTGTGATTGCACTAAAGACAATCAACTTTGAGCCCCATCTCCGCGAGTCTCGTCGAGAATCGTCTTGGCAAAGTTGCAATTGTGCAGCATTTGAAGTTTTTAATGCGGCGGCAAACAACGACTTCAATTGGCCAAGTTCGGTAAAGTTTGGCAAAAAACGTTGAAGCATACACAGTAACCACGCCCACCAAACCGTTTTGATGGCTTTATTAAATTGTTTTTGTTGTAGTTATAGTTGGGGCAGCAGCAGAATTTTATGTCAATTTTATTTTTCACTTTAAATTTTGTTGTCAAGTTGTGGCCATAAAAATATTCATGATTGTTGTTGATTCTTTCTACCTAAATAATAAAAATATAACTAAAAATTCTTTAACCAAATGCAACAAAATGTCGCACAAAATAATTTTTAAATATTTTTGAATTGCATTTAATAATAGATATTATTAACTTTTAGTCTCAGTCATTAGATTATATATATTTTAAAAATTTCCCAGTCTTTGGCCGTGGCGCTGAGTTAATTCAGAAACTTGCTCAGGTTTCTCTTGAGCGCTACGCATTCTATGGATGAGTTGAACTCAACTGTTTCACATGCTTTTGTGCAACTGCAACACATAGTCGACCCACTTTGCGGCAACCCACATAAATGCATCAAGCAGATGCCACACTCTGCTGCGCCTCCCGCCGCAACCTTTCAAAGCCATAATAAGCGCAAATGTTGTCCGGACATAACTTCATTGCAATTATTTTTCTTTTTCTTTGACTTTGTACAAGCCACATTTTTATTGCCATTCCTTGTCTCACTTGTTCTGCTGCTGGCTTTAACCTGCCCCCAATTCGTATCAGTAGGCGTGGAATTCTTTCATGTTTTCTATGATCGAATGCCGTTTTAGAGTTTCGGAATAGTCGCAGCTCTCAAGCCTATCGATTATGTTCGCACGTGCTGTAAATTAATTAATAAATTACCTTTGGAAAAATATTGTTTTGAGAACGCGTTTATATGGCCAGAACCGCAGACGGTCATTGAAAAAAAACCAATTATTTATTTTTTTTTCAATTTTATGAAATTTTTAAAATGTATTATCCATTAACCTGTCTGTGTCATGTACCTCTTTTATTCTTTTTCAAAAAAAATTTTATTTTATTATTGATTTATTTTGTTAAAAAACATGCCGAAATTGACGAAAATTTTGATAATTGTCATGTTTGATGGTATTTTAGTCATGATTTGTCGTTGAGATTGATTTTGCATTTTATGTGCACAAATAATGCCATATTACATGATTTAATTGTTGTTACGAACGAGTATTGCATTGTCGATTACACCCGATTGCCACGTTCTTTCCTGTTTAAATATAGTTTGAATAAAATTCTGCGAACTCCCGTTACTACCGCTGGACTTGGGCTACATTTTATCGCCATAACTTAAAATTCTTATATTTATATATATTTATGACTGTATCATAGAATTAAAATTCACTTCAGTTACAACTTCGTTTTTAATCCATTCAGTTCTCCTCTATTCCCATTGCCCAACTGTAAATAATTTATCTGCACATATTTTGCAACACTTTTACAACACTGTCACAAACTTGGCCAATTGCCATGGGGCTCATTCATCTGCTGGCCGTAAAAAGGCTGCAACATTCGGCGGCAGCTGTTGCAGCATTTTGCGCATTTCCATTGCCTACTTTGGGGCGCGCCTCAAGAATGTTGAACGGGCTGTAACAATGTTGCGGCTACTGCTGCTTCTGCATCTGACTATGAACCTTAAATTGCTGCAGCATAATTCTTACGTAACCCCTTCCCTCCACCTTGCCCCTTGCTCGACTCTAGCTTACCTTATCGAATTCTGTAACTGTCGGCGCACTTCAGAATTCATTCGCTTCGCTTATCGGCGTCGCGAAGTCGTGTTGCATTTTTGTCAGCGCAACTTTTACGCCAAGTTTCGTGTCATATTCCCAGAGACTGTCTGACGCCCCTCTTCCCAGTACACTCATCTGTGCTGTACTCTGTGCTCTGTGTCTGTGTGGCTCAAGTTGTCAACAAAAGTCACACAGAAGTCTGATAAACTTCCGAAGCAGTCTGACAAATGTACTGCACACCAAAGGGGAAAAACTTTTGCCTACTTTTGTAAATTCTCTCTGCATATGAGCTCAAGTTGATTTTATTGTTGTTGTCTGTTGGATGCGCTCATATCTCAAATAGCTCGTCAACAATTTTCAGTCGGGTCACAATGAAAATAAACTTTAAATTGCATTTCATTGGGAGAGGGAGAGGCGGAGGGGCCGCATCAATATTCTTTCATTTTACGCTTTGCAACATCGTAAAGTATTTTATGGCCCAACACTAACCAACGCAGAGCTATCAAATTTATCGAGGCCAGGCAGCCCAGACACACTATTAGACATTTCTCCAGACAACATAAATCTGTCCCGACTTGTCTGTAGGTGTGTCTAAATGGGTGGGGAGGGTGTTGAGTGTGTTCTGGAGGGTCTAGTCTCAAGGTCAAGGCGTACGTGTAAATTGCTCGCTATTTGGCATTTGATGGATTCCCAATGTGAAATGACTTTTTTAGTGGTCTTCAAATTGCTACGAGGTTACAAGAGGTAACCAGAGAGGACATGCGGTCGAATCTTACTGTGTAGCTAAGAGTTATTATCAATTGAGAATACCCAAAATGGATAGTTTACAGACATATAAATAATTACAGTGGTCGTTCGACGATTTGTTTAAAAATAGATTATTTGAAATTATTATTATTATCAATTTATGCTATACTTATTCAAATAATTTATTGTGTGGTAACCAAATTAATTGCAAATTGTTATTTATATTTGTATAGACAATGAAAAACAATTCGTAAAATTATTCCTGTGGAATCTAAACAATAATCACATCTTTTCAATGTATTTTGACATAACTACCGATAAAATAGATTTTGTTGTATTCATGGTTGCAAACTCAAAATATAAATAATAAAAAAATTGAAACTTTTTATTGATTCTGTTCGAATCTCGCTTTAAGGTTTAGTTTATAAGCCTGGTATTCCACAACACAGCTTTTGGTTTGAACCTTGATTCGTTACACTCCTTAAAATATTTTTTAAAGAAATTATAACGGTTTCTTTTATGTATGCCTCACCACATGCACATTTCTGAGTCTTTTTCTCTGTATTCAAACGAAACTAAACTATTTCAATGCCCATTCCATACGGAAATTTTTACTTTGCCACCCATCTTTCGCATGAGCTCAAAAATAGTTTAGGGACGAATGCACTCAACTTTAACCAGATTAAAAATTTGCTTTTGATGTTTGTTCTACTCACATTGGTTGACAGCTGGCTGCTCAGGCTGAGCACCTGTTCCCGTGCATCCTGCAGCTCGCGCTTCAATCGGCGTATCTCGTGCGCCTGCCGCTCCTCCGCCGAGCCGTACAACGAGCTGCCGCCCGACAGCAGCGATGCGGCGCTGCCATGAACTGTGAAAAGGGAAAGGGGGGTTTACAAATGCATATACATATATATATATAAATATATGTATGCCTCAACTCTGTTTCAAACTCACCTTCATCATTCTTCTTGGGATACGTCAGACGATGCGAGGCGTTGCCTCCGTGCACAACAGCCCCACCCCCTGCTGCCAGCGCAGCTGCCGCTGTGCCGCTGTGCGTGGGCGAAAGCGCCGCCGCAGCGGCCGCGGCAAAGGGGCTGCGATTGAGGGGCGTGGGCGAGGTGGGCTGGCTCCAGGCCACAGCAGCCGCATTGCCGGCCACATTTCCCGCCTGGGCCTGCGCCTGTGCTTGGGCCTGTGCCTGTGCCTGGGCCTGGGCTTGGGCCACGGCAGCGGCCATTTGGGCGCTGAGCACCCCGTTGGTGCCGACGGGCAGGCAGTAGTAGGGCTCGATTTCCACATCGCCGCCGCGGCTCAGCATCGAGGGATACATTTTCTCTGATTTGGTCGATCTGTGAGTAATTGCATTGGACGGACAGAACGAAAAATGTGATTAGTTTTGGCTTGTGCATGTGTGTGTGTATGTTAATATGATAAAACTGTGTGTGGCAATGCGGCGAGTGCAACCGCATTTATGAGTTGGCAACAGAAATGCGTAAAGTAACTATAAATTTCACAATGATTTAAGCTGTGTTTGAATTTATAAATACTGAACATGAATTGAACAGATATTTAATAATATTAATTAATATTAAATTTAAAAGAACTTTAAGCAAAGCACAACAAATTTTTATAAATTTAAAAACATAGCCAACATTTTGAAATTTTATAAAATACTTATGTTACATTATCTAAGTAAATTTAAAATGAATTTAAGGCTTGATTTGTTTTATTCGGCTAAACTAGATAAACCAAATTAGTTGTTAAAAAAATTAGAACATAATTATTTTCGTATTGATTAAAAACGATGTGGTTAACCAACACTGGCAATAGGGTGCCTAAGGTCTGCTTTTGTATTAGGTAGAGAATGATGAGTTTGTCATAAAATGTTTTCGGTACTCGATTGTAACTGCCTAGAGAATATTAAGTCATCTATTTTTATTATTTTTATTTAATTTAATTTTTAATTTGAATTAAAATTTTTGGGGTTCAATTATTCGAAATTTTCCTGACATTTATAAATCTGGGGCACAATTCAAAGCGAAACAACACTAAAATGCTTTTAAGCACACATTAAAAAAGAAAAACAAAATTAAATGCATTTCAAGCATTCGTTAAGTAGAGTAAAGGCCTCTGCATGAATAAGTTTAACTTGACATCTACAATGATTTAATTTATTGTGAATGCTGTTGCAATTGTGAAACTGACCGCAAGCTACCCCAATTGGCAGCACAGTTTCCACATGTGAAAGGCACAACATTTTGGCCAGCACAACTGGCCACAAGGCTGATGTGTGTGTGTGTGTGTGTGTGTGTGTGTGTGTGTCTGAGTATGTGGATGTGTCTGTGTGTGTGTGAGTATGTGTGTGTGTGGGTGTGTGTGTGTGTGCGTGTGTGTGTGTGTGTGTGTGTGTGTAACTGTGTGTG